>JAXQQM020072617.1:0-90529 GCA_034641835.2 Pinus albicaulis
TTGGTGACGGCGACACAACCTTTGGTTATTTCTAGTTTTTGCTGACGAAGGCTTTTTTGACCCTCACCAATGAGCTTATGGTGACATTTTTCGCCCCTCACCAATGTCTTTTTTTCTTGTAGTGCGATGGGACATTAAATGCCGAAATTATACTTTTGAAGAATGAGGTGGGTTTGGTTTATGAAAAAGTGGTGGAAGTATTGGGATGGGTGCCGACCATGAATCTGAAATACACGGGGTTGAGGTTTTTGTCCATAGAACTAAGAGCATTGTAGGTGAATTTGAACTTGTGGCTAAAGTAATTGAAAATCAGGGACAAACAGGTGATTTTTTTCCTGATTGTGGACTAACAAGTGAATTTATTCCCGATGGAACAAAAAGGGAAGATGTTCATGGGGATAGTCATCATATCATGATGTCTCATTTAATGGGAAGGGTGTTTATTGGTTCTAAAATTGGGGGATCAATAGAAGGGGATTCATGGGAAAGTTAATAAAAAAGTAGTCACATAGTTCACCATGATGAGGGAAACCAACCAACAATTACACACAATGTTGTAATAGGAGGTTTTGATTATGAGGTGTATAAAGAAGAGGTGACAGAACGAGTGAAGTTCTCTGCTGATGAAGGTTATATGATTCGTGGATATCCTTCTAGAGTTGAAAATGGAGCGGGTAATATATATTTGTAGTATATCTGATGTTCATTCTAGTAGGCACATGAATAACACCTTATATGTGTTTTTGTCATATTTTAATATTTTGGAATTTGGTGGTTCTAGGTGGGCCTAAGATGTGATTTGTCAATAGTAGATAAATGAAATGGTCTACACATGGGTCTTTTATGATTTTCACAATGGTAATTTTTATTATAGAAAGTAGATGGGATAATTTAGAGGTGCATTCTGGCTCTTCTCCTGATCCCATGTGCTTCCTTGAATTATGTCATATTTTCTTTAGCATTAGGAGATCAGAGATAATGTGTCAAGTAGAATTCACCATCTCTATAAAAGATGATTTTTATTTTGAAAGAAACTATTTATGCTTGGAATTTTCTTTGATATCGTCTAGGACTAGAATATAAGTTTGACAATGCCAAAACTCCATGGAATAAATAAGTATACACCTTCAAGATATGTTCCAATTTAGTAAGATATGTGAGTCCACAAGTTTTCCCTATAAGGATATGTTCCAAATTTAGTAAGATGACTAAGCAATGTGCCACCTTCCCTTTGCAAGTGTGAAAAGGAACCCAATGAAGTAGGGTGCCTAAGCTATTAACCTTAATTTGGATAAATTAGATTCATTTTACCATTCAAAAATTAAATCAACCTCAAGATTCTTTTACTAAGGTTAATGCTAAAATATGGCCATAATTCCCTTCCAAGGACTAATTAGTCACCAAAAAGTTAAATCACTATGAGCAGGTGTGCCAAAGAGGGGTGCACTTTAATAAATTGTTGTAACGTGATACAATGTAAATAAAAGATGTTCTTTCTAGAAAAATTATCATGATAAAAACAAAACATAAAGCCCAACTTAAGATGCACCACTACCAAGGGATTATTACATCAAAATTAGACCGCAATTTTTGAAAGTTGACCTTTGATCTTGAAACTTCACAAAAGATGTCAAGGGAAATCTTCTAGCTATTTTATTATGCTCAGAATTGTATTATCAACAAATGATTTGTGGTTTACCTTCACTTTGTTGGTTACTGTATTCCTTGCCTAGTAGTATTCTTGCTTCTTGGATCCATATCAAGATGTTAGAAAGGTCCTGTGTTGATCAAATGCAAAGAATTGATACAAGCTAGCAACCTTGTTTGACTTCTCTTTAAGTGGGATACAAATAGGTTGGAGAGCTACTGACTGGGACAAAAATGTTGGTTGACTACCAAATGCTCTTAACCCAATTGAGATTATGATAATCTATTTTGTTAAACTAAAGGATTCAAATTAGGTAGTGTCAGCTTAACTTATGACAAACCTTTTCCATGTCAAGTTCTAGGAACATGGAGGCTAGTTTCTGGGTATTGATGTTATGAAATGCATCTCTAGTGATTGTGATTTTTTCCATTATATTCCTTCCAATGAAATTTTTTGTGATGAACAAAGACCATAATAGACATAAAATAAGAGAGCTTGAATGATAAGTAGTAATTTCCTAGCAAGTATTCTTTGTAGTTGACATTGCAAATGGAAATTGTACCCTGATTTCATCTTTCATATGAGGCCCTTCCTATATGTTCTATGGCTACAAAAGTGACATTTATTGAAGGATATGTATCAAATTCAAAGAATTGATACAAGCTGACAACCTTGTTTGAATTCTCTTTAGGTGGGATACAAATAGTTTGGATAGCTACTAACTGGGACTGAAATGTTGTTTGAGTACCAAATGATGTTAACCCAATTGAGATTATGCTAATATTTGTTGTTAAATTGAAGGATTGAAATTAGGTAGTGCCAGCTTAACTTATGACAAGCCTTTTCCATGTCAAGTTCTAGGAACGAGGCTAATTTTTGGGTTTTGATGGTATGAAGTGCATCTCTAGTGATTGTGACTTTTTCCATTATATTCCTTCGAGTGAAAACTTGTTTGATGAACAAATACCATAATAGACATAAAATAAGAAAGCTTGAATTATAAGTAGTAAGTTCCTAGCAAGTATTCTTTGCAGCTGACATTGCAAATTGAAATTGTACCTTGATTTCATGTTTCACATAAGGCCCTTCCTCTATGCCCTATGGCCACAAAAGTGGCATTTATTAAAGGATTTGCATCAAATGAAAATATTTGATACAAGATGATAGCCTTGTTTGACTTCTCTTTAAGTGGGCTACAAAGAGATTGGAGAGCTATTAACTGGGACTGAAATGTGGTTGCGTATCAAATTCTCTTAACCCAATTGAGATTATGCTAATATATGTTGTTCAATTGAAGGATTGAAATTAGGTAGGGTCAGCTTAAATTATGACAATCCTTTTCCATGTCAAGTTCTAGGAACATGGAGGCTAGTTTATGGGTTTTGTTGGTATGAAGTGCATATCTAGTGATTGTGATTTTTTCCATTATATTCCATCCATTGAAAACGTGTTTGATGAACGAAGACCATAATAGACATAAAATAAGAGAGCTTTAATGATAAGTCGTAAGTCCCTAGCAAGTATTCTTTGTAACCGACATTGCAAACTGAAATTGTACTTTGATTTCATGTTTCATATGAGGCCCTTACTCTATGTTCTATGGCCACAAAAGTGGCATTTATTGAAGGATCTGTATCAAATGCAAAGAATTGATACAAGTTGACAACCTTGTTTGACTTCTCTTTAAGTGGGATACAAATAGGTTGGAGAGCTAATAACTGGGACTAAAATGTTGGTTGAGTACCAAATGCTCTTAACCCAATTAAGATTATGCTAATATATGTTGTTCAACTGAAGGATTGAAATCAGGTAGTTTTAGCTTAACTTATGACAAGCATTTTCCATGTCAAGTTCTAGGAACATGGAGGCTAGTTTCTAGGCTTTGATGGTATGAAGTGCATCTCTAGTGATTGTGATTTTTTCCATTATATTCATTCTAGTGAAAACTTTTTGGATGAACAAAGACCATAATAGACATAAAATAAGAGATTTTGAATGATAGGTAGTAAGTTCCTAGAAAGTATTCTTTATAGCTAACATTGCAAACTGAAATTGTACCTTGATTCCATGTTTCATATGAGGCCCTTCCTCTATGTTCTATGGCCACAAAAGTGGCATTTATTGAAGGATATGTATTCACCCATGTTGAATTTCATAAATTGTGTTGTGGGAAAAAGTATCTAGATGCTCTAATAGCATGTTAAATAATTCAATGGTCAGGTTATCCATGGTGCTAGACTTTTCATGTGGGAACTGGATGACTTGACTACTTCCAGTGATGGGTCTTCTTCCAAGATCTATTATGACATCCCACTATCAAATAGGAGAAATTTTTACCCTCTATGAACATATAATCTATATTGATAATTGTATACATGGATATTGTTAAAATATTGACAGAAACACCTTCGTTACTAAGTATGCCAATTTTCAGGGTAAATTTTTGACCTTCAAATCTTCTAAAGAGGCTAAATTCATGAGAAATTTGTTAACCTTTTTGATTGAATTTGGAAGAAATGTAAATTCACTACATATAGTATATACACTTCATGGACCTCTACTGCATGAAATCATTCATTGCTTGATTTCTGACCTTTTTGGATGGGAGAGAGATAAGTGCTAGGGAGTTAAAGAGTGATCTGTGAAATATATAGTACACATACTGTGCATGACTAAGTTGCACAAAACATTGGAATGTGTACAAGCTTCTGGAATGGGAATGCTTGAAAACATGATATCCCTAATGGGTATGTGGAAGAAATATGTTATATAAAAGATACAAAATACATATATATTTCAAGTAACATATTATATTTTAAGAAAATAAGAAACACAATAAGAATGATATTCATAAATGACATTTCAAGAGTCCCATGTCTATATTAATTCTCATGGAATGATTACATTATGGAAAATCCCATGGCTTGGTGGTCTTGACTAATTTCAATCCCAGACACTCATAATGTTACATGAGAAACTGCAGTGGAAAGGCTACAATCATGCCAACCCTAAAATCCTAACATTTTCCTTTATCTTACATTTTTTATCCTTTTACTTTAAGAAAAAATTAATATTACCTTTAATTACCAAGGTGATGAACTCTACAAAGCTCAATCCCTTACTGTTGTTTCGTCACAGACAGGGTGATATTTTCCTATAAGTCCCATGCCCCTCTTGCACACTGAGGCGGGTTCAGGAACTAACAAAAAATTTCTAAAATTCCGTAGTAACATCATTGGTCAAAATGTATGTTTGGTCATACTACATGGAATTTCCATATTGGGAAATGCTTGAAATATGGGTACTATGCCTGTAAGTTGCATGCTACTATGTAGTGACACGTAACTATGGAATGCTGAGATATTTTCACTATTAGGCTAAGAGCTGAGCTTGTTAGTGTCAGTCTAGTCATACTGCCATTACTGATCAAATTTACTCTTTGCATTTGCATATTAGGAGTCCCAGAATAATCAATTTCACCATTCCACTAGGTCATGGATTCATTGATGGTAGTAATTTTTATCGGTCTTCTCTCATGAGGTACTTTCCGATTTTCCTCCCTATGGTCTTCAATCATTAGTCTCTTTCATTCTCAAAATCATATTAGTAGGTCGTAGGATGGGTCTCATTGGTCTCTAAGGTCTCACCATGGTCAAATTAATGAGTCAAGTGTCGAATAAAGATCAGCAAGGTCATGAGGAAGTCAATAACTACAAAGTCACAACACCAGGAAGATCAAAGGTATCATTTATTTAGTTTGGTGTAATTTTCACCTCAAAACCATGTTTTGATGTGAAAATATAATACTTTTCCTTTCACTCACAATTCAGAAAGTTGTTATCTCCACAAAGTGATGTCTCTGCCTTTCAAAAAAATTTTCCACAACATTTTTAGTGCCAGATCATCTTCAAAGTAGATCTATCAGAAAGAGCCCAGAAATAGCTTTCCAACAGTATAGTACACTCTCAAAACTGACTTTTGGATTGAATTTTATGCTTAAGTGAAGTAAAAGCCATCTATTCCCTAAGCCCCCCATATTTCCCATGTTTCCCTTTTAAATTTATGTTAAATTCCCTTTAAAAACCCCTTTCTCCCCCCTTCCGATTATAATATCGCATTATAAACCATTTAATAAAAATATGCGATTTATTTCTAAACCACTTCCCCACCATTACCCTTGAAACTTTATTATAAAATCAAAGTTTCTATTATATATAACCCCCGCCGTGTAAACCACTTCCCCTGTCCATCCTCGAAAACTATGTTATAAATTTTTATATCATAAAACACATAACCCAAAGTCCCCTTCCCTTTATTTAATCGCACCATCGCAAATCGCAAATTTCATTTGTATGCCCCCTCCTATGATCGCATTTCAACTTCCCCGATCACAAGTCCCGCCCCCTCCTCTGATCGCATCGCAAATTTTGCGATTGCGATCATTCCACTCCGCTCCCCTCTGATTTGTGATTGCGATTATATCCCCATGCCCACCATATGGTACTCACTCCCAATTATAATATAAAGTCCCTTTCCCCTTTGTAAGTCCCAAATTGCATTTTATTATGTTTATTAAAGGATTTCCCATGGTTTAAACTAATCCCATCGGAAATTTTGTATGGTCCATTCAAAATTCGTCCCAGCTCCCGATCCCAATTGCGATTTCCATATGGGTCCCGCCTCCATTTCCCTTCCCTTTTCCCATTTAAACGCATTTTTCCCTTCATAAAAGCATAAATTCATTTTATCAGCATTCTATTAAACGTAATAGAATGAAGAAATAAAGGAAAGCGAAACATCAGGGGCCGAGAACAAAATTGTAATAGTCACCTCTTCAGTAATGATTTAAAAAGATCCATGCTACTATGTTTTGAGTTCTCATTGGATATCCAAAAATTTCAAATGAAATAACGTAACAGAAGTCTTATTTTATGAAGAGACTGTTCGCTTTTGGCATTATATCTTCAGTTGTGATTTCTCCTCTTCCCATCGATTTGTATTCCTGCAAAATCTGTCTATTTATTGTAAATTCTAATTATTTTCAAAAGGCTGGAGGTCCAAGGTCTGAAAACTCAGAAGTAGGGGAAAAGTGTGGTAGTGAGCTCTGCGCTCCGTTGTACAGTCTGGCAGGGAATTAAGAAAGTGATGTAGCTCTGATTTGTGGGATTCATGTGTTATGAGTTTTAGCATATGTCTCTCTTTTGTGTTTCATATGTACATTGTTATGTTTCATCATTCATTCATAAAAATTTCCAGTTGAATGTTTTCAAGTTAGAAAGGTAGAATCCATTTTATATGCTTTTCCTTGGGAAATCATTCATGCTCTGTTTGTTTTCCTCTGTCTGAAAAGGATTCATTTATTATGCCCTTTTTAGCTTTCTCAACAGTCTTTCCACTCCATCTTATTTAAAATTTGATTGCTAAACCTCCTGCCTATCTTTCCCCATGAAATACTCTGTGTCCTTGATTTAATTCCTCAGCTCATCCTGTCCTTTTGTCCCATACATCCCTGAAAATTCAGTCATTTATTAAAACCCCTTTCACATTTATATACCTAGCATAAAATCAATTCTTTATTATCTTATTGAATATCTATTCTACAGAGAGATCCCTCTCCTATCCTTGTAGGGCTAGCTACAAGGCTGAGCGTGGTTTAGTTGTTACCCTGATTTGCATTTTTCAGCCTGAGGTTCAGATTGGGTGCTAACATATCTAGCGACTCCGCTGGGGAATATTGTTTAGCATAGAAGATTCATCACCCCAGTAATATTTTCCCAGTAAAGAATGACAGAGTATTATATATGAGTGTTGATGGTGAACAACAATCACATGCAATAAAGGCTGAAAACATTCACCTGGTGACTCCATTCACTGAAAGATCCAGAAAATCAAATCCTTCATGGTCACTCCACTACAGGAAGATCAGTAGCTTTAATTTTTTTTTTTACGATGGAACGTATTGCAAGATGGTATGTTCCCATGAGTCGAGATCACATTCCAGGTTTCCCAAATAAAATTCCTAAGGTAGATTGGCTTAAGAATTTGCCTACGTTCAGAAATGTGGAATGTAATGATGTTGCTCTTCATCTGGTGAAATTTCACATTCATGTGCATAAATTAAAGATCTATTTTCCTGAAGACTGTTTGATGAAAATTTTTATGGCTACTCTAGAAGATGAAGCTCGATCTTGGTATGAAAGTTTGCCACTTGGTTGTATTGATTGTTTAAAAGATTTTCATACCATATTTTTTGAAAGATATAAAGAATCTTGTCTGTCTTTAATGTCAGTTCAGAACTGTTGTGAACATGTTAACAATTTCATTGAAAATCTTGAGAATTTTTATGGAGACGATGAATTCATGGACGAAGAAATCATGGAATCGCTCTATGAAAATCCATTTCAGCAGCACATAGAAATATTTGAGGATACTTATCAAGATCAACAGGTTGAAGATTTCCATATGGTTGAAAATCATGGAAGACAAAGTTTTATTTTAGATATGACTGAAATAAAAGATGAGATGCCGCTAAAGGATGTTCCAATCTTACATAGTGATAAAGTTAAGCCAGATCTAGAGTTAAAATGTGACGAGGAAGAATACGTTCTACCAGATCCCATAAAAGACAGTTATACTGTTGAGGCCGCCTCAAATGAAGAAAACAGAGTTATAGACTTGAGTGTTCTCGTTCCATCAGAAAAGAATCTTCACGAGGAGGTAATCCATTCCCTTAATGAAAAACAAGATGAGATCTTTGTTCAAGTAAGTGAAAGATTTTCTTTGGATGAAACTGTGGCAGACGACAAAAATGACAGTGTTGGATCTCAAGAACCATCTAAAGTTTCTTCACTTATGATTGATGAATATGATGAGAAACATGAAAATATGGTTGTCATATCATATGAATACAACAAAAAATATATTCATATTACAGAAGATCAGAGCATTTAGGACTGCCATTTAGATTCTTCTTCCTATGTCTCATGTTTTGAAAAAAAAATTCAAGAGGAAATTTTCTCATCCACTTGTTCAAAATTTTTTGAAGACTAGGAACAAACTCTTACTGCGGTACATTGTGAAGGAAGATCAGAATCAAAAGAAAAATACACCTTGTTTCTTCAACAGGAGGTAAGTCTTCATGTTTTTCAAGATCCAGTGGCAAATGTATTGCATTTAGCAGTGAAGGTAATTATTGCAGTATTCAGTGATGAAGGAGACCATGGCCAACCATGCTTTTGGATGCCTAGTTGCAAGTATCTATTGTTGACCAGAGGATCTGATCAGGAGAATCAATCAAGGAGGCATCTGCATCACTGGTTACATTGGCATTTTGATATAGCATGCTGGTACTTTGGCCTTCTAGAAATACAGGTGGTTATCATCAATATTTGAAACCTCAAGTCTTGGTCATATACTACCACCAAAGCTTTAAATGTCAAGTTTTTTTTTTCTAGGTTAGCTTTGAGTCACTTTCGAGTCAGTTTGTTGGGTCAAGTTTCTTTCAGTATTCAGTTTAGTTTTCAACATTTTTTACTCCATGCCCAATGGATGAGGCTACTTGGTCTACGGTGTTCTTGGCACCTCCAAGGAGCTACCATCCCCATTGGAGCCAATGTTAGTGTCAGTATAGTCATACTGCCATTAGTGATCAAAGTTAATCTTTGCATTTTCATATTAGGAGTCCCATAATAATCAATTTCACCATTTCGCTAGGTCATGGATTCATTGATGGTAGTAATTTTTATCAGTTTTCTCTCATGAGGTACTTGCCAATTTTCCTCCCTATGGTCTTCAGTCATTAGTCTCTTTCATTCTCAAAATCATATCAGTAGGTCGTAGGATGGGTCTCATTGGTCTCTAAGGTCTCACCATTGTCAAATTAAAGAGTCAAGTGTCGAATAAAGATCAACAAGGTCATGAGGATGTCAATAACTACAAAGTCACAGCACCAGGAAGACCAAAGGTATAATTTATTGATTTTGGTGTAATTTTCACCTCAAAATCATGTTTTGAGGTGAAAATATAATACTTTTCCTTTCACTCACAATTCAGAAAGTTGTTATCTCCACAAAATGATGTCCCTGCCTTTCAAAGAAATTTTCCACAGCATGTTCAGTTCTAGATCATCTTCAAAGCAGATCCATCAGAAAGAGCCCAGAAAGAGCTTTCCAATGGTATAGTACACTCTCAAAACTGACTTCTGGATTGAATTTTATGCTTAAGTGAAGTAAAAGCCCTCTATTCCCTAAGCCCCCCATATTTCCCAGGTTTCCCTTTTAAATTTATGTTCAATTCCCTTTAAAAATCCCTTTCTTCCCCCTTCCAATTATAATATTGCATTATAAACCATTTAATAAAAATATGCAATTTATTTCTAAACCACTTCCGCACCATTACCCTTGAAACTTTATTATAAAACCAAAGTTTCCATTATATATAACCCCCACCGTGTAAACCGCTTCCCCTTTCCGTCCCCGAAAATTGTGTTATAAAGTTTTATATCATAAAACTCATAACCCAAAGTCCCCTTCCATTTATTTAATTGCACCATCGCAAATCGCAAAGTTCATTTTTATGCCCCCTCCTCCGATCGCATCGCAACTCCCCCGATCGCAAGTCCCGCCCCCTCCTCCGATCGCATCGCAACTCCCCCGATCGCAAGTCCCGCCCCCTCCTCCGATAGCATCACAAATTTTGTGATTGCGATCATTCCTCTCTGCTCCCCTCCGATTTTTGATTGCGATTATATCCCCGGGCCCACCATACGGTACTCACTCCCAATTATAATATAAAGTCCCTTTCCCCTTTGTAAGTCCCAAATCACATTTTATTATGTTTATTAAAGGATTTCCCATGGTTTAAACTAATCACATCGGAAATTTTGTATGGTCTGTTCCAAATGCGTCCCAGCTCTCGATCTCGATTGCAATTTCCATATGGGTCCCGCCTCCATTTCCCTTCCCTTTTCCCATTTAAACGCATTTTCCCTTCACAAAAGCATAAATTCATTTTATCAGCGTTCTATTAAAAGTCAGAGAATGAAGAGCTAAAGGAAAGCGAAACGTCAGGGGCCGAGAAAAAAATGTAACAGTCACCTCTTCAGTAATGATTCAAAAAGATCCAGGCTATTATGTTTCACCTTCTCATTGGATATCCGAAAATTTCAAATGAAATAATGTAACGTATCTCTTCTTTTACGAAGAGATTATTTGATTTTGGCCTTCTATCTTCAGTTGTGATTTCTCCTCTTCCCATCGATTTGTATTCCTACAAAATCTGTCTATTTATTGTAAATTATAATTATTTACAAAAGGCTGGAGGCCTGAGGTTTGAAAACTCAAAAGTAGGGGAAAAGTGTGGTAGTGAGCTCTGCACTCTGTTGTACAGTCTGGCAGGGAATTAAGAAAGTGATGCAGCTCTGATTTGTGGGATTCATGTGGTATGAGTTTTAGCATATGTATCTCTTTTGTGTTTCATATGTACATTTTTATGTTTCCTCATTCAGTCATAAACATTTCTAGTTGAATGTTTTCAAGTTAGAAAGGTAGAATCCATTTTATATGCTCTGCCTTGGGAAATCATTCATGCTCTATGTGTTTTCCTCTGTCTGAAAAGGATTCATTTATTATGCCATTTTAAAATTTCTCAATAGTCTTTCCACTCCATCTTATTTCAACTTTGATTGCTAAACCTCCTGCCTATCTTTCCCCATGAAATACTTTGTGTCCTTGATTTAATTCCTCAGCTCATCCTGTCCTTTTGTCCCATACATCCCTGAAAATTCAGTCATTTATTAAAACCCCTTTCACATTTATATACGTAGCCTAAAATTAGTTCTTTATTATCTTATTGAATATCTATTCTACGGAGAGATCCCTCTCCTGTCCTTGTAGGGCTAGCTACAAGGCTGAGCATGGTTTAGTTGTTACCCTGATTTTCCTTTTTCAGCCTGAGGTTCATATTGGGTGCTAACACTTCTGAGCTTGAACAAAGACTACTATCCTTCTCATGTCGAGCCTCCATTATTGATGTACTAAATTAGGAAATACAAATTGTGATCACTATTTCAGGTATGAGATTAGATTTCATTGCAGCCCAAGCAAGATGGTTTGCCAACAACCTCCTGTAGGTTTACTTGTAATTTAATGCATAAAAAATGGAGAAACAAATATTTAAAGCGTGTTCATACTAGCTATCAGTGTACCAGCATATAATGTTGATGAATGCATAACAACAACAGTACCATGTTGGCAACAAAAAGGACAAGGCAAGCAAGCCAAAATACTCTTAAAGCAACAACACAAATACAAATTTTGCATTGTTAATATGCAACAAAATATTTTCAATCCTCATGTTTATAATTGCTCATTAGAGAGCTAAGATCATATCTTATTTTAATTGGAATGGTATGTTGGGTTCTATGTATAAAAGGAATATCCTGATTTATTTTTGAAATTAAATATGGTCCTAGATATATCAAAGTTATGTTATTTCTGAAGATGTCCATATACAACTATGCATTTTATTTGGATAGGGAAAATATTTTTTAAAGGAAGAGGGATGTGATGTTTATGGAAAAAGCTTCGACTCTAATCAATAATCTGTTACAGGATGAGATTTGGAGTGAGGAATTTATTAGGTGTTTGTTTATGGGTATCACTAGAGATCAAGCTTTTAGTTAGACATTCCATCTCTCCCTTACCGCTCATCCTACATTCCATCCCCCCCTTCACACTGGCTACTTGGAAGTAGACCTTAAATAAGTCTTCCATATTTTAAAGCATCATTTCCAGTGAGTTTCCTACTTCCAGTGAGTTTGTTCTAAAGTTTCCTACTCCTAGACATCTTAGGTTTCCTCATCAGTTATGGGTAGGTATAATGTAGATTAAAATAACTAAAATAAATCATGCGATACAATATGCACTCACAGCAGTTTGTAGAATATTCACTCTTAGTTGTTAAAAAAAATTTTTTGTCTTGCACGAAGAAAAGGAATGGGTGTAAGGAAATCTTCAATGTGTATATATATTTTATACAAGCAATGGTTGGCTCTTGAAAATTATGAGCACACTTCAACATACTTTTAGTTAATAGGGTGAGAAACAATATATGCTCGTAGAGAAGATTACCTTTAGTGTTGACAATAGTACAAAGAATATTACATGATGGCTAGAGATTATTGACATAAGAAATATTGGCTCATTATTAGGTACGGGTCAATGAATTATTCTACTCCACAGCAAATTCTTACACATCAAATTAGATGGTGGATATGGTAATTAGCTGGAATTGATATTTGTCTCTTTCACTGGATTAGCATCACTCATGTAGCCATTTTATTCCCTTGTTCTTATTTGGATCTATCATGCACATTTGTCTTTCTTATTGAGTGTGTAAATAGTCCAAAGATGGCTTACAAATTTTTGACATAAGAAAAATTGGTTCATTATTGGCTACAAGTCAATGAATTAGTCTACATCACAACAAACACATACACATCAAAACATATAGTGGATATAGTAGTTATCTAGAACTAATATTTGTCTCTTTTAATTGCATTAACATCACTCTTGTAGCCATTTTCTGCCCTTTTCCTTCTTTGGATCTATCGTGCACAATTGTCTTTCTTATTGAGTGTGTACATAGTCTAGAGTCTAGGCCATCTATTTTTTGTTATGATTTCATCAAGGTATTTATTACATACTCCTAATATCTAGTGTAACTATAGTTGGGAAAATGCTCTACTACTGTCTTAGTCTTCTCACTATGAGTCACATATTTGATCTTTATATAAGTGGCATTTTTTATTTCTACTTATGCAATTTATCTCTTATACAGGGTTACTAGTCTCAAGTTAGAATTGTTGGGGGAGACATGTGTTGCTTCAACCATTTCTTCTTCAGATAATGGCTTTGTGTATGTAGGGTTGAGCTATGGAGATTAACAGGTAATTTGTGCATATATATTCTAATATTTAGTTCGATGTAGATGAAATCCATTTACTGATTGCCACATTTTCCAAAAGTTCATTGAAGCTAAATAAACATCAAAACATTTAAGATTCATAATGTTGTATGGGTTTCCCAACTAGTGATACACGATGAGAAAAAGAAAAGTTCCCACACATTGTTATATAATCTTGTATTTTTCATTTATAAAATAATAATATACATGCACTATTGAACACCTATTATATTTAAATTCATAAATATCATATGCTTTTTTCTTTAGAAAATATCTATTGTAAATCACAAATATTCTTTATTGTTTATGTTGGTACACCTCGTTGAACAGATGATATCTAACACATGAAATTAGAAACCTTCTCATCAAAAATCCTCTAAAACTAAATTTTGGTTGAAGTGCAGTGTTACCAAGGAAAAATGTTATGCATTTCCTCAAGAAAGTAGACTTAGTAGATCAGGATTTAGATCCAAGTCTAGTTGTAACTTATTAAGTTTCCCTAGTCTTGTTGAACCAACAATAAATTTTCTAGAACCCTGCATCATATATGACCTTTGTATTCATTTTACCGTGGTTGTGCTAATATTGGGGAACCCACAATAAATTTTTGAGACATATGCAACGATAACTTCTGTAATCATTGTAGTCCTTTTTTCTATAATCATTTTATTCTTTTTTTCTTCTATAATCATTGTAATAATTGTAGCCCCACTAAATTAAGGAGCACATTAACAAGAGTTGAATGTAGTCATTTATGGAAGTGGAACTTAATCACCATTAATTTCTCATTTACTTTGGTAGGTTTCCCCAATTGGGGTAAGGAGTGCCTCAATAAGAATTGAACTTATATCTTTCTGCAAGTGGAATTGATTCACCGTTGATTGGAAATGGAACGGACATGATTTTTTGTGGTTAAGGTGACCTATAATTATGAGGACTTCGACGACTATTTCTCTCTAGCTTGTATTGCAAACTATTCTCTCATGTTGTTCTCACAAAGAAAATTTTGCTATGTTTAATATGTTATCATTATCGTTGTGTTTCAGTTTCGATAGAGTTTTCAAATCCTTTAATGATTTCAAGTAATTGAGGTCTTATTTGATTTGAATTCTCTGCATGTAGATGCCTTTATTTATCAATAATAGATACATTTTCCAAAGAATTGTTTCAATTTTGATATCTTTTACTGCCTAGGCTTTCCACTTGTTTTCCAATCATTGAGGGATTGTTACAGTACCTTCTCTATTTTGTATTTATTGATTGTAGGTTATTGAATGCTTGTTTCATTTTAACTTGTTTGGAAGCAAATGTATATCTTTTTTCACTACTCTGTAGAAGTAATGTCTTCCTGAAATCCTTTCATTGGGGACTTTTTGTGTATTGCTTCCTTCAAGTTCACTAAAAAATATAACATTAACAAACTCCACCATGTTGATAATGGTAATCTAGAAATGGAGGGAACATAAGCAGTGAAGTACGTTTCATTGTCTTATATCTTGTAAAGACAAAGGCATGGTAGTGATGCAAATGAAATGACATCTTAGGCAGCAAATGCCTTGTGCTACTTTAGTTTTCAGAATATGATTGTCTTGCATCCAGATGTATGATTATAATCGCCAACCATGCTGATACTTGCACCCAAATAAATCAAACATCACAGATGGAAGTAATATTGTTGACACCTTATAACATTTAATGGGTTTTACAAATGAAAATACTATTTTTAGCACCTTTCCACAGTGAATTACAAATGAAGGTGGGAAATCAAAGTTAGACTTAATATTCCTCACAAGTAATATGGTAAGTCTTGAAAGCAGTGGAAATATTAGACAAGGTGTCCTTCGCTGGCCTGTAATTCTTGTTTATTGTATAGAAATTAGGATATGGAGGTCATCTTAGGATCTGTGGTTTTCAAAAGTAATTCAATACATAGTTCTTTGCTAAATGATGTTTCTACTATAACGAACTGAACTTGTTGGGGCAAGAAAAATAAATTGTCATGTTCCAACATCTTATTTTCTTCTTTTGTTCTTTTCCAGTGCAATTGTATAGTAATCCTTTATCATTGTCTTCCACTGGAAAGTTCATAGATCACTGAGAGATTATGTTTTGATTAATTATTATTTCTAAATTAATCATTTTCCATGTTACATTTTTTCTATACTGTTAAATCTATGGGAGTATAGAGCATGGAAATGATGGAACAACTATGCAACCTTCATTTCTTGACTTGTGTTTGCTTCCTATAACTCTAGCTCTTGCATATTGTGGCATTGGGGGCATTTTTTTCCCATTTCGAATGACACACCGAAGTGAAACAACACCTTATGATGTCACATAATTCTTTGAAGGGTGCTAACTCAATGGAAGAGTACCTACTTTACAAGCAAGAGGTTTCTGATTCGATTCCATCATGTCTTGATATTCATATGCAATGATGAAGATTGGGTTTTGGTGACAGACTCTTTTTACCATCACAAATGAGCTTATGGTGACAGTTTTTGACCCTCACTAAAATATGAAATGGTGATGTTCAACGAATTCCACCATATATATGCATCAATAGTGACAACCATGAAATTTCCATCACCATAAATCGTAATTATTCATATGAAATGGCGATGGTCAATGAATGTCGCCATATATATGCATCAATAGTGATGGTCAATAAAGGTCCATCACAATAAATTTTTGTTATTCACATCAAATGGTGATGGTCACTATCCATCGTTATAATCATTATTCATCACGGACCTTAAATGTCACCACAACACATACTTTTTACGACGCCACCTTTAGTGACGTCCAATTTTTTGATGATGGATGCCAAGGTCCATCACCATGGCTCATATGAAATGGTGATGGTCACTATCTATCATTATATATCATTTTTGGTGATGGACCTTGAAGGTCACCACAACACCTATACTTTTGGTGATGCCACCTTTAGTGACGTTCAATTTTTGGTGACAAAGGCTCTTTTGACCATCACCAATGCGATTATGGTGAAATTTTTCGACCCTCACCAATGTCCTTTTTTCTTGTAGTGAAGGGATCAGATGATCCTGAATAGTTCTCGTTTATTGCATAAGAAATATTGAGTTCAGAGAACATTATAGATGAAAATATGAAGAAAATTCAACTGGTTACATTGATGCATGATAGAAAATTGTCCTAGTACATGAACTATATTATGACAAAGATATATTCTACATTTTCTCAGATGAAGACTGCATCGAACTCAGAATTAAATAAACCAAAGTCGCAGTCTGAGTGTATCACAAAGATCAAAGAGATTAAAAAGCTAGTTACTCAGACTATGTGGGAGGTAGTCCAGAGAGTTAAAACATTGCTAAGCTAGGATAGCTTCAAGATCCCCTATGAAAAACATAAAGAATGGTTAATTGTTTTTTTGTTGGTAGACCTTAGATTTGTGTTGTCAGAACAGAATATTGCAACCCACCTAAAGCATTGGAGATAGCAATGACACTTGAAGCTTCACCGATAGTTGATACAAGCATAGGGGTTCATCGGATTCAAACCCAGTTGGAAAGTTTGCATATGGAGCTCCAAGATATAAAATGGGGAAAGGAGGTAAGATCTAATATGTGGTCAAAGGTCTGGTGTATCAAGTGCAAATCAAATGGTCACTATAAGACGTAGTGAGGTAATTTCTAACCATATACAGAAATTGTCTACAAACGAACCTTAAAAATGAAAAATAAACAATAGCGAGAGAATAAAACATAAATAAGATATACACAAAGATTTTCCCCTAGATCCCAAATTGGGACTACAAGCTTGATTTTTCATTATATTCCTTTTAGTGTTACAACACACACACATATATATATACATGCTGAAGCATTCATAAAACCCAATCCATTAACCTTGGATTAGAACATAATTGTAGTTCCCTTGACCGGATCTACAAAATACCAGGGGCTGAAAACCCTTATGCCCAAAAACATGTGCAAACCTGTGCACAAAACAATGGGCAGCTCCGCCCATGCACGTGCAACTGATCGTGGGAAAAATATAACACATACCCAACAAGTGCCCTATTTATGGAGACTATTTGGGCACTGGGATGCCAATACCATTGAAGCTTGGACCAAGTGTTTGGCCAAGTGTAGGGCCTAATGTCTATTGTAGCATATGCAAAGTGGCAGGCCAACATTCCATGGACTATTGTGATCTACTGTAAAAATATTTTAGATCTTTGAAGAAGCTATTTTGTAACTACAATATTTTTTTAGGAAATTATGAATAACATTGTCAAAGCTACGATCTAATGATGCCACATAGTACTGGTGCGTATATAATGCAATTCGAAGGGCACGAAGGCCTAGGCTCACCAAAAGAATGAGGATGTTTGCAAGGCCGAGGTTGTGGCTGAGGAGGAGGCGCTAGTTGCGGACGAGGGCAGATCATATGTTAGAACATTTTACTAGGGATTTTCAGAATCCTACTATGGCCTTCTGTAAGTATTGTTAATAATTTGGTCATGAAATTGAATATTGTCTCATTTTATTAGCTAAAATGATGGAGAAGTGAAACCAGTAGATGAGTTAAAACATACAATTTATGAGGGTTTAACAACGGTAGAAATATCCAAGAGTTAATAGACTAACACACATCAATGTTCATAGAAGAGAAGACCACGTGAAGGGAAAGAGGCATGTGAAGGAGACATGGGTCTGGAAGGCTGAAGATAATAATATTTGGTTTAATGTATAGTGCGGGAAGGATAATGATGAGCTCCATCATTAGGTACATTTGGAGGGGTTAATTGTGACCTTTTTTCCTTATTAGGCCTCTTTTTATCACATTTAATTATATGATGGTCTTATGTTTCTAGTGTAGATAGTGATTAGGGCTTGTCATACTTCCAATTCCTAACATGAGTTAAATGCAAGAAAATCACGAACATATTGCATCTATGATGAATATTTTTCCAATAAAGGTCTGAGTAGACAACAAGGAGAGATTCGAGGGGGATTTTCCACCTCCTTAACTCCCAAAGGCAGCAAAGGGATCCTCCCTGTTCCCTTGATCAATGCAAAATCAAAGGTAGCCAAGAAAACGCAATATCAAGTGCACCAAGGCTACACTTCACTTGCAGTCAAAGTGGAAACGTCACCTACTCTTTATGGAGTTGTTGGTAGCTATCCTCTAGGTTAAATAGTGATGAGAAAGAGCTCATTAGGATTCGAACTTTGAAGGAAGCCAATAGAAACTTAACTTTTGTAATAGGTTTTTCAGACTTTCATGTATGTAATCAGACTATTTTCTGCAATAAGATGGGTATTCAGATTGTTCTTAAATAATCTAGTTTTGAAGGGCTAGGATTGTGGGTTAGGGCCCAATCCATTGACCTTAGTCACTCTTGTGTATTCATTCTTTAATTTTATGGCGTTGTGTCTAGTTTTCTTATTATTTCTTAGCTAGTTTGCTTACATTACAATTAACTGTTTTTAGTTTTCTTCCATTTGTCTTTGTTGTAGATTAAGATTTCTTACATGTTGGTAGAATAGTTTATAAACATAGAAAGTTGTGTGTCAAGCCTTCCTCTCTCATACTTTTCATTGGAGCTTGAGGAGGGTAGATATTATCCATATACCAAATTTCCTTTTTAGTTCATGATTTCTTGGAATCTGTAGTTAGGTTGTTGGAGTGTCATTAACATGTTTAGAATGTTGTGTTAGATTTTTGTTTGTAGGCTGTAGTAGGTTTTATTTCCAATTTCAACTCATATTTTCCATTTCATTCATCATGAATTTGTCAATATGTTTACATGCACAAGTAATTTTCTTGCACGTTCAAGTAGCATAGAAAAGGAGGACTTCACTAGAACCTTCAGCTTCATTCCTCATCTCTCATCATCCTTTTTTTCATCAAATCTCCATCAACCCTATTTTCATATTTTTCACCTTCACACCATGATTAAACTGTAGAGGTACAAGATAGACTCCTGAAGGGGTCCTAATCTTGGACGATGGGTTGGATACCTTCCACTCATCCAAAAACCTTCACTCCACCTTCCCTATCCTTTTCTCACCCATTTTTGGCCTGATAATTCCCTTAGACTATTTCCTGTAGCAATTCATGGCTTTCCTGTAACAGCCCTTGCGACATAAGTGGTGGGCCCCTCCTTAAGTCCAAAAACCACCATCCACCTCATTCAGGCTCACTAAAATTACCTAGACATGTTCATCCTTGCACTCATGAGTTCAATCCCTTCATAAGCCACTTTAGTTCTTTCTCCTCCTAGCTGCAAAACAATGAATTTACAAGTATAGTTATGTCATGATTAGATGCATGAATAAAATCATGATAGATAGAACATAATGTGCACTGATTTTTTTTAGCAATTTGGCCCAGCAATGTGTGATTAGGTTAGTTTCCTTTATGAAATTTAAATTCAACAATTTACTTCATGCAAGATGCCTAGTTTTCTTCCATTTCTTATCATATCTTATTGTGTATATTTATTTCAATGTAGAGTAGTTAGATGTACTTTCTTGTTGTATAATATCTCTTTCATTGTTTATAGAGTAATTTTTTTGAGTAATTTTTATCTCAGGTCTAAATTCATAAGTGTGACATACTTCATTCATAAACCCTAGAAATAACACCTTTTGTAGAGCTTAGAAGAGGATGACATGAGTAGAATGCATCTTATATGTATATAACATCATTACCTCCAAATTTGTACTAACCTTGGGTTGATAAATTAAAGTAGAGAAGCCTTCGAGAGTTTCAGAATTATTGGTGCAATACCAGGGCTCACCAAAGGCATTCATAGAAGTGAAGAAGACATTTAGGAATCTTGAAGCTTTGAAATCAAACGTATAGAGAGAATTGTCTCCACTAAATAATAAGCCTGAGGAGAGAACTGTCTTGTGAAGACAATCCCCTATGCAGATAGAGGAAATATCTCTAGCCCTAGAGTGGGTATAGAAACACAAGGGACTAACTAATGATCTATTTCTTAGTTTTCATTCAAAATGGAGGAAGAAGAAGAAGAACCTACCTCTTCCTGATGCTATCGTCTAGTCCTTTGATGAAGACCTTCATTCTACAATCCTTCAGGCTCTCCCCTTGTTGCTTGTGGAATTGTAATACCAAAAAGAAATCAAGAGACAACAACAAGAAACATGACAAGATACATAGCATACATCCAATACAAACTACCTAACAGATGAAGGAGTATTAGGCTACTTGCATATATATCTAAACAAATATGGGAAGTGAAAAATCAGTTGTATTATTAATTATAGAAAAAGCAGAATCATACACCATGGCATTGATGTTGGAGACCTCACTTTAGTGATTTCAAAGTCCAAACTGAGGATCTTCAAGCAATCCTTCTCCCAAGTGGTAATTAAGGCATAATCACAGTAGAAGGATGTAAGGGATTAATTATCAGGAAAGACTAACCAGTAGTGGAAGGATGGGATTCAATTTAGAGGTAGAGAGAGGGATTTAGGGATCCATAAAACAAGGAGGAAACCCCACTTCTCAAGGGAACATTCCCTAATGATAAGTTCAAGCGCTCCAAATGAGATAACTCAATCCTATCTACATCGAACAATATCCATCTCGTCATTCTGGAAGCTTCTAGTGCACAAAGCTTCTTCTCCATTTGAGGAAACACTACCAGAAGAGGTTAAACATGTTTCTTCCTATCAAAATGGCACTAGAAGCACTAGGTAAAAGTGTTGTAAAATTCGATTAGCATGGGAAGAAACTAGAAAAAAGTGTTGACACGGAAATTTAGCTTTTAACTGAAATTCTTTAGAAAACCTTCAAGGAAAATTTTTGTTGGTCTTCAAGGGACATCTTGATGTATTCTCCATCATGGATATAAAAAAAACATTTCCCCTTATGCAACTTTAGGATTACGAATGGGAAGTGGAAAAGTTGAAAAATTACTGTGTAATAGATGCCCCCTAAAGCATAGTGGAACAAGGAGTGATGGGTGAAATTCTTTATGAACTAAGGCAAGGACTTGGAATACCACCAGAGAACTACCAAATAAATCAAAATACAATATGTGTCATGTCTAATAGAAACATGCCTAATAAAATATCTCAGAATAGGCATGAAATAACAAATGAACCCATGGCATGGCCACAACCATCCGCCTGAAAAATATTATCGAAACGGATCCACGGTATGGTCACAACCATCCGTGTAGAAAGGATCATGTGTACAATCATGAATAATCAATAAATCCAATAATCCTGGATAATAACATATGTGATCCAAGGTATTTTTCTATATCTCAATCTACCCATTGTACAAATCTAACCATGTGGATATATGTATTGATGTTGAACATGGTATAAACCACATGATTACTTGTCAATAATGTAAACCATTAATAGGAACGACTGAAACCGCCAATGATGACAATAGCTCTCAGGATACAACAACAAAATATATAAGTGTGAATGAATGAGTTGAAGTTGAACACCTGCAGAATCATCCAATCAGAGGTCAATGATGTGAATCTTTCATCGAACGCAGATAACTTTCGATTAAGTCATGCAACCTCTAAGGTAGTTAAAAGAAGTATCTAAATCATCTTCGTGGATAATTAGTTGAGGTCAATAGGAAGTGATCTTTTGAAGGAGGCCCATAATTATTCCCACATCATCGACATGAAAAAAAGGATTTCACCGTATGATAGGAGTGATTTAGAACTATTGCAAAGAGGGTCAAATAAGCAGAGGATGTTTGAATTTCACAAAAATACTTCTCTTGAACATATCAGTGACACAACTCCTGAGTGTGCCAGCATTTGACTAAAAAATGGGATCATAGGTCATGGTGATCACATATAATGACCAAATGAGAGGCAAATTGATTTCCCAAGCCCATGAAGGCAAGTGAACAATGAAGTATATCCCCAACCTGACACAAAATGGATATGAGTGTCATGTTCAAGATTAACATGCTACCTCAAAACACATGGGAAATTTCAATTTTAATTTTCCTTCGTTATTTATAATGAGTACCTATTTAATTTTTATACCAAGCATGAAGAGCATGGCATGTGCTTCGAGTATAAGTTCATTCTTTGAATGAATCCATCCTAGTAAGTTTAATGAGCCCTACGACGGAGTAATTCGGTATTTCTATGGTGACACGTATTTCACCATTTAAGTTTTATGATTCTGACAGAAGATTAACTTAGTGTATTTTTCATGCATAGGGAGTTTCAAAAACAGACAAAAAAAAATCCATGAGGTCCCTTTTTGTAAATCGTCCCTAGAATCTGAAAAGGTAGAAAGAAATATCTGAGAGAACCACTTGACCAGGTTTGATCAAGGTATTCCTTTTTTGTGAATAGTTAATGTCACCCTGAAAAAAGGGTAATCTTATATTGAGATGACGTCAATTAATTTAATTTAACGAGATCAAAAGGAAAAGTGCTCACCATTATTTTCATATTTTGGGAGTTTGAAAGGAGTTGAAAGAGGACTAATCCTAAAGGAACAGGTGGTATATATGGATGGAAACTGATTCTGGTGATGATGGAACTGCTCAAAATAGGCAAAGGTCAAGAGGATGTCTTAGTAAAGCCACTCATCACAGTGGTTCCCCATGAAAGGGTAAAAACAACCAACTCAGAGCATACGCTCATCCAAGAAAATGTTAACGATGGAATGAGAAAAACAAGGCTCATCTGGCAGACAAGGCAGACAAAAGAGAAATCACTAGAAATGGGATAAAAATGGTTTCATTTTTATAGAAGCTTGAAACATGGGAAACTATGCTAAAATAAGTTTTCATCCCCCAGTATCGTGACTCAATTTCAGGTACATGCCCCCATGCTTTATTTCATTGACATAAGTGGAATATTGGTTACTAATAGGTGGATGGAAAGAATTTTCATTTACGAGATCAAGTGAAAGTCTCGACTGGGATTTTACGAGATCTAGTCAAAGACTCAAATTGAAAGGGGATTTGTTTCATTTTTTAACAAGGTTGACACAGTAAAATAACTATCCTCATGAGACCTTGCTTCATTTGTTAACGAGCTTGACACAAGAAAAGGAACTATGCTCTAGATGCCTTGTTTCATTTTTTAAGGAGATTTCCAAAAGACAAGAACTCTTCTACGAACACATTGTTTCATTTTTTAATGAGCTTGACACAATAAAAGAAGCTTTGCTCCGTCACATTGTTTCAGTTTTTAAGGATCTTGAAACATGACAGGGAAATCTCCTCCGACGGCTTGTTTTATGTTTTAAGGAGCTTGAAACGAGACAATGAACTATGTTTTGAAGCTTGATCATGGCCTATAAAATTTCATGGCATCCAACATGTTGTGATTATGTAAGAGAAAAACACTCTGGAAATCAGTGTCGAATGCCCCCAATACACGATGCATTATATCACTAAATGGATCATTAGGAGACATAGGCATGGAACACATTTCTAGATAACTAACCTATGGCAGGAAAAATACCATTTTCATGTAATTACCACTACAAGAAAAAAGGACATTGGTGAGGGGTCAAAATGGTCATCATAATCTCATTGGTGAGGGTCAAAAGAGCCTTTGTCACCAAAGGTGGCAACGCCGAAAGTATAGGTGTTGTGGTGAAATTCAAGGTATGTCACCAATAATGATTTATAGTGACAGATAGTGACCGTCACCATTTCATATGAGCAATGGTGATGGACAATAGCCTCTATCACCAAAAAACTGAACGTCACCAAAGGTGTCATCGCCAAAAGTATGTGTTGTGGTGACATTCAAGGTCTGTCACGAATAGTGATTATAATGACAGATAGTGTCCATCACCATTTCATATGAACAACAATGATTTTTTGTGAGGGAATTTTCATGGCCATCACTATTGGTGCATATATATGGCGATGTTCATTGACCATCACCATAAACTCATTGGTGACATCAAGGTCCGTCACGAATAATGACTATAATGAAAAATGGTGACCCTCACCATTTCATATCAACAACAAAGATTTATGGTGACATACCTTTAATGGTCGTCACTATTGATGCATATATATGGTGGTGTTCGTTGACTGTCACAATTTCATAGTTTGGTGAGGGTCGAAATATGTCACCATAAGCTCATTGGTGATGGTCAAAAGATCATCTGTCACCAAAACATTATTGTCCTTATTCCCTATGAATATTAGGGCACGATGGAATTGAACCACCAACCTCCTGCTTGTAAAGAAGGTGCTCTTACATTGAGCTAGCACCCTTTAAATAATTAGACGTTAAACTAGAAATTTCCCCTAAAGGTGCAAAGATACACCAAAGGAATAGAAAACCTAGGAAGATAAAAAGTTGCTAGAAATAATATGTTCAATATACATAATAAAAAGACAATAAGAATAACTTTTGATATAATCTAACAAAGCATGTACTACGTAGGAGAATAATTGGAAAGCACAACTAGAAATTTGAATCACAACATAATAATATAAAAGAACATGCAACAGGAAAGGAACAACTCCATAGTTTGACAAATATGAGCAATCCATGAGCCTGTTCTTATATATTGATATAGATAAAAAAATAGAAATCTAGATTTATGAAATTCAAGTATCACACAAGAATGTGTTGAAAAAATATCGATATGTAAAATAGTATTTTTTGCATTTGGATTTACCTTGCAGAACCTCAAGAAAAAGTTTCCACAAAAACATCCAATAAACATAACAACATGGACCTTAGGAGAAATTGTGCAGGGGATAAAATATGAATGTAAAGCACTAGGGAATTATTCAAATAAAATGATGAAAAGCATATCTAGAAAGAACTAAGAACCCTCTGAAGTAAACCACACATTTATCATCGTGACTAGTAGACTTGCAAAAAAAATATCGGAATAAATTATGAACTATTCCACCAAAAAAAAAGTGAATTTTTCCACTAAAATACAGTTTCAAATTAATCACTATAATGATGCTAACTTCTCTACAAAAATAGGGAAGTTTCAAGACAATGTATAATAGCTTGCATGGCAATCCTGTTGACAAAACCTTCCAAGGAATAACACCACAGCAGTCAACAAGAGTGCCATGAAAGAAATGCCTCCTAGGAACCTCACTAAAAATCATATTTATGTAAGGCAGTCATCTAGATCAAGGGTCATCATTTAATAATCAATATGGAAACAGGTGTTGAAATTTTCTATTTGATTCCTCTTTTGATTCACTAGTTAGGAAGAAACAAAAAGGTTTCATCAAGAATTATAATTTACAAAATTTTGAGATTAGAATATGATTACATATCGATGAAGCAGATCAAGAAAATGAAACTCTTTGATTCTAAGGAAACCTGTTGCAGGATGAATCAAAAGGAAAAGAATGAGGTACATGTATATATATGTTTACACTGGATGTTATGAAGTCATGCCATGTGATTGTAGGTAGTATACTTATATGTTTAGAAGTGTTATCAAAATAGAAAGCAGAAACTCTTCTAATGCACAGGTTTCCAAAAGGGCATGATCTACACTAGATGAAATCGACATAATATGTCCTCATATGGAATTTGAGGTGTTTGTACATTATCAAGGAACTTCACAATGGAAGTTCATGGGAATGAAATAAAACTGTGGAGAAAGAAAAAGGAAGATATCATGGGAAGTACAATCATGGAAAGAAAAAATCAACATCCAAGGAATCGAAGAAGACTTGACTAGGAGATCTCGAGGGAAGATATGTGGACTCTAATAGAAGTCTGGAAAAGATAGAGACCCTTTACAATACATATATTTAGGAGATAGAAAAGGATGTTGATTCCTACAAGAAGGATGTCATGGTGAAAGATCATCACTAAGATAAATTGTGATTTAAATATTCATATTTATAATTGAATAATATCTGATGAGATTATTCAGGGTAGAAAAAGGGCTATATATGTCTTCCATAGGTTTATAACCATATCACAGGATGTAATATCCTTGGAAGAAGTATGGTTCAAAGTAAAGCATCATGATATGAAGGTAGACCAAATGAAAAATTGATGGATCACTTTCTGACAAAAATGAAAAGTGATGGGTGATTTGAGCCCTAATGAAGATATCCCAAAGATTAAGACTCCTCAACAGCGAAGAAATTCATGACATAAAAAAAATTAGTTCTTCATGAGCAACTCGGTGTTTTCATGGTTGCTGCTACAGGTCCCTGATTAAGAGGGCGGCTGCTAATAAGTTTCTTACATGGTAGAAACTTGGAAGCAAGTCCCTAGGAGCCTGGACAAGTCCTTGGCTAAGAGGGAGCCTTGAAAATTCCTTGAATAAGAGGGAGCTTGAGAACATTCCTTGATAGGAATGGGTAGGTCCTCCCTAATTAATAGGGATAGATAGACGTATCATTTTGGTCTTCACCTAGAAGATAGAATGTGGGATTGGATAATCATCTAGAATCTGATACTCTTTTAGGGATGTATTAGGGTATCCAAGGTAATATTGGTCATGAATGGATGGGTATTCTTTGAGGATTAGCTATCCCCAAAAGAATAGTCCTATGAGGTCATACTCGGTGAACACGCAGGTGGAGTATGTACCTTAGAAACAATGATGAAGATGTCTATAACCATTGGTCTCGCCAGTATTGTAGTTCATGGTCTTGTGAATAGATGGAATTGTTAATCAAGGCCTTGCATTATGACAATGTTGGTTAATAAGATGTTATAACAGATGGATTACCAATCGAATTCTTCTTATGAGATTCTTC
Source organism: Pinus albicaulis (assembly GCA_034641835.2). NCBI lineage: Eukaryota > Viridiplantae > Streptophyta > Pinopsida > Pinales > Pinaceae > Pinus > Pinus albicaulis. The sequence continues at coordinate 27,350 of JAXQQM020072617.1, forward strand.
AGATTGAGAGTGACCATGTACCATTATGAATACATCCCTAGTTAAGAAGGAATGTTGAAATGTGTAACTAAGCTTGGTCTTCATAATGACTTTTAATTATGAATTTATGTAATGAAGAAGACAAAGATAATAAATTGTATTTTGTAATAATTGCACATCATGGGTTTCATGAGCAAGGAACTTTTCATTATAGGTCAAAGACTTCTTCTTGATGTCTTTTAAGGGTTTCTTATCTTGTCATAAATATATATAATTTAGATTCATGTATATGAATTGGTGTTACACTTATAAAGACAATTTATTGATGTAAATGTTTGCCTTCAAGACCTTGTCAATATGCTCCACAAGTCAGCATAAAGATGGTGAATATTCTCCTTGATGAAGTCGACCTACACACAAACCTCATGTCGGCCTACAAGCTAAAGCTAGTCACTATATAAAGGATGATGCAACCTCATTATGGTGTAATAAATTTTGGATCATGTCTGTGATAGAAGAGAAAATTTTGTGTCTACATTGATGCGAGAATAGGAGGCTAGTCTGGGAAGAAGATAAGAGATATACCTACCTTTGTTTTCGGTCTATACCACCTTGCACATTTCAGACAAAAGGCTATCACAACAAAATATAAGTCTATATTCTAGTGCGTAGAAAAATGCATGAAGAAGGTAATACAACGATGAAAGGATCTGTGATTAGGTCAAGAAAGGAGGTGTGCTATTGAAGTAAGAAAGTCTTACAATATCTCTGTTTTGGTCTGCAAGTTTACCTCGCATTTCTCATGGAGGCCGAAGTTAATCAGAGTAAAGAGGAAGGCTACAACAGCATGAATAAAGGCTCGTTCTTGAATTTCAAAGATGTTCAAATGATGTTGGAAGTAGGCTGAGAAGAATACTTTAGGAAGATAAGGATAAGATCAAAGTAACCCAAGAAGAAGCACACAGTTTGTGGCTGCTAGACAAGGGACTGAGCTTACCTAGTAAAGGTGCAGTGCAGTGCAGAAATAAGAGATCATATAGAGAAGCTGAGAAGAGCAGTGATAAGAGTATAGGAGGCATACTGGTGTCAAGGGTCTATTTCATGGTTATGGTACTCATCAATGGAAGATATATAAGAAGAATTGATTTTGGGTTTTCCTCTCCAAGAGGCAGAGGTTTTGGCCCTAGCTTGAAGAGCCTAATCTTTGTGTCTCTTGTGTTTTTATAAATAACTTGATGAAATACATAATAAGCTAACAAATATAAGATATAAGTAAAAGAAGCATAACAATTTCACAATTAATTATCATGAAACAGAAATTGAATTAAACGCCCTAATTTATCAACAAGGTTGATCTGCTCCTTACTTTCATTACCTACCCCTCAGAGTAACTACCATGACTCAAGGGAAAATAAAAATAATTATTCCAACAGTTCTGTCCAAGAATTCTTGAAGTGGAAGAAGATTCAAAATCTTTTGTTATGTGGATATGAAATCTTTGGTGCTAGTACAATTTTCAAGAAAGCAAAATTTCTATACAAGGATGAGAAATTTTCACAGGAGGAGCTACAAAAAATTGAGATGATGATACAAAGAAGCCTATATAAATACCTTTTCATATTTCTTGAGGGGCATGAGAATTTTCAGGAGGAAATCTTAGCAGATATGGATGGTTCCAGTGTACATGAACAAGTTTCTGCCGCAGATGAAAGTGATGATAAAGAAATTGCTCAATGTACTTACTCTCTAAATCAAAAATTGAAATTTTTTTCAATTGGATTCTGGAAATTATGCCAATGGGGGATTTATATGGTTTTTCCCCAGCTGCAACACGTGATTATGACCCAATAGTTGATGAAATGTGGAGGGACTGTGTAATTCAGGCTACATATGCAAGAAGAAATGAGTTGCATGTCCTCCCTGATGTTGTTGGTCACTTCTAGAAAAGGTATATTGAGGCATCAAGTAATGCATACAATCCGTTAGAATCTCACATTTTATATGCTAGAGTGACTCAAAGTAATGGGTTAGCATTTATAGAATTTTCAACTAATGATCATAATACAATGTCAGAACTTTATAATGAAAACTTTGATTTTCCAAATCCAACTGTGAAGTATTAGGTTATTAAAGTAAATACTAAAGGATTAAATGAAGGCTTTAAGTGGCTGGAAATATTTGAGAATGTACAAGCTGTAATCTTCTGTGTCGCTATAAGTGAATATGACCAAAAGTGGGCTGAGAAATAAGATGACCTTCAGTAAAGAACTTTTTGAGAATGTTGTGGAGCATTCATGTTTTAGAGATAAACCATTCATTCTATTACTAAATGAATATGACATTTTAGAGGAGAAAATTAACATAGTGCCACTTACTGTATGTGAGTAGTTTAAGGATTTTAGTCCAGTGGAGGAACACCACAACAATCACTCACTTGACCATCAAGCTTATTATTATGTGGCAATGAAGTTCAAGGATATCTATGCATCTCTTAGCAGCCATAAGTTGTTTATATGGAAAATGAAGGAACGAAATCATAGCACAGTGAATGAAGCCTTCAAATTTATTCATGAAATTTTAAAGTGGGCTGCATATGTGCAAGGAAAGATCTTGCAATACACGAGCATGCAATTTCCTGAGAACAAGAAATGTCACGAAGGGGGGATTGTAATGTCCCTTTCTAATTAAATGACCCTATTGAAAATGTAACTAACGCCGGTCTTCATAATGTAATTCAAATGTATTATTGATGTTTTTATACTTTTATTATATTCATTGTTATTATTATTTTATTTCTAGTCAAAGCATGTTCCTCATGCTTTTAGGGACAATTGAGTCAAGAGAAAATTTTTCATGAGTCAATGAAATGTAACTGAGTCAAGGTCCCATTTGGTCTTGTAAAAGAAAAATTAAATTTATTTTTCGAGTCAAAGAGTCAAAAATGTCACCACAAAGACCAAGTCGGCCCCCTCGACAAGATGGCCTAAAGAGGTAGCCATTCGACCACCTGGACATGTATAAATACAAGACATTTCAATCTTATTTTATCATCCATCCATCACTTTGATTTTTGTGCAAGAAGAAGAATTTCAACAAAAGTTAAAGGAGAGAAATTTATGTTTTCCACCCTATTTTCTGTTCACGCATGGGAATTTTCTGACTTAATTTTTGTGGTATTGCAGGCCCAAAATTTCAAGAGATGACAAGATTTATGAGATTTTACCAACATTGACTTCTGTTGACCATGATTTTTTGGAAATGGATGGGAGGAGGGTTGACTTGGGTCTTTGTGGCAGTCTCGGTCCTTGTCTTAGGTTTTGGATATCTCACTTTGATCTGATTCTGCAAGAAGAGGATTTTCTTAGGTTTTCCCCCTTGTGGGGTTTTTCCCTAGCTTGGAGCCTAATTTCTTGTGTTCTTTGTCTCTTTGTGATCTTCATGTTTTGTAATTTTTTTAATTTCTTGGTAAAGAAGATGAAATAAGTAACAAGAAGCCAAGAAACATTCACAATTAATTATCAAGTTAAGAGAAATCTACCCTAATCTACAATCATATTGATTTCTCAACATGGTATCAGAGCTACGTTGAAGGAAAGGAATATTGAAGATAACAATTTTTTGGATTATTTTCTTATCCCTATGACACCTTAAGAAAATTATCATACAAATTTTGTGGCATCCTTTCATTAAAATATGAATTGAAAGAGGCACAATACCTCTATGATTCAAGTTGAAGAAAGACATCAATATTCCTGTGAACCAAGCTCAACAATAAACGAAGGACCGAAATAATTAAGGGCTAGAAAAGGAGACCTATAATACTTGGAAAGACTCTATGGAATTATCTTTGTAAATCAAGGATGAAATTCATATCTCTGTTATCGACAAAATATTTGGCATAGGTACACATATTTGAGTCTATATGTTGATTTATGAAGTTTCATGTACTAATGTGAATTTCAGAGCCACATTATCCTATGATAAGCATACAATTCATTATCCTTATAATATACAAAGTACTCAAAGAAAAAGAAAATGGCTTATATGAAATATGTTAAAAGAAGACAACCTATTGTGACAATACTTTCAGTGGCAATCTGAGCATGACTGTGCGCTCCTTTTTGAATCAAAAAGACCAAGTGTATTCATGATATTTGTATAGTTTGAGTAACCAAAATACTGCAGTTGACATCTATTACTGCTGAGTTCAAAGGCTAGTCTAAGAGTATTAAAAAGTCCAAAATTGCCATAATGATTGAAGCAAGTTTGTTTGGGAAAAAATGAATATTTGAGGTACTGTTCTTCGATCAATAAAAAATATTTTGTGACACTTCTTCGAGGTATCTAAAGATTACAATAGAAACAAATATTTGAAAATTCAAGGCATTAATTATGACACCAACATGAAATGATACAAGGTCTATCTAACACTATGTAAGGCATCTCGACTCATTTGGGAGACTATCCATATTTGAAATCCAAAAAGACCATCATATTCATAATCAATACAAATCTGTGGCACTGTGAGACAAAGGATAAAAGTGTATTGTGATTTGAAGTTAAAATAAACCAAAACCATGTGGATCATCTCTAATGCATTTAAATGTATAAATGATGAACTCAAAAGACATGCAAAAAAAGTCTTATCTGTGACATAAACGACTGAGCATCTCTATAACTTTGTGCAAAATGAATCAAATTTTGTGATCTACTCTATGCTACAAGAAAAAAAGACTAAGGTACATAGTCTATATAAGGGACCAAAATCATCACAGTGAATAAAAGCCAAGATTCTTATCAATTCCAAGTCTAAAGCTATACTTAATGACAAAATTTACGTTTGTGAAAAGTCTGAGAATATCTATGACAAGTAGAACATGTATATCTGTGATTTGAACTATACAAAGACACACAAAACTTTTTGAATCATCAAGAATCAGAGTTTAGTGACATCCTGTGTGAAAACCTGAGGGATGCTACTTCGTGACAGAATTTATTATGATGATATAAGGCCCATATCTGTGACACTAGAATATAAGCAGCATTATGTCTCTTCATAAGCACTGTGAGAGTATAGGGAATCCATGACAAAAGTGTTACACCATTTTTTGGTCATATAACTTATTATCATTAGATGAACCCAAGTAAACCATGTAAAACCAATTTTACCCTAAGTAAAATTGCTTTCACTATGTGAAATAACTTAGTAAAACACTTTTATTAAGTTGTTTATGGTCTAAACAGGAAACCCCAAAATTAAATAATAAAAAAATCTATATTTGTTTATATTTCCTGGTCATATTTAACCCAAAACAAGGAAATCAATTAAATAAATCCTTATTTATTTGATTATTTCCTAGGAATAAGTTATTTAAATCCTTATTTAAATAATATTCCTAGTTAAATTTGACTAAATCATTTATAAATAATTAAATAAATCATTATTTATTTAATTATATTCCCACCATTTCCTTAAAATAGTAAATAAATCATTTATCTATTTATTATTTATAAATAAAGGAATTGACCCCAAGTCAAAAATCTTTTTCCCTCCAACAAATATAATAAAATATTCCTAAAGGGTGGTTCTAGAATTTGATTAATAATATTTTATTCATGCACCAAGTTCTAGATCGCCTTAATATTTTGTTATAAATAGAAGGGTTTTTCCCATTCATTAGTCACCTTTTGTTGCCTAAATATCACTCTGGATCTATACAGTTGGTCACATTTTCTCCATTTTTTGTCTTGTGAGCTCCCATTGAGTTCTATGTTTGTCTGGGTTTTCTACACCAACAAGAGAGAGAAATTATAGATTTGAAGTGCTGAGGATTGTCAAGAACCCATCCCATTGAAGAGAACCAGAAAACACCTTTCTTGTTTTCCTCCCAGGTGCCCCCTTCCAATATAATATATATAATTCTTTCAAATACATCGTTCTTGTCTTGTCTATTGGATGCATGGAGCCACATTTTACTTTATCTGCTTAATGTCTTTTATGCTTAGATCTGGATTTGTGCAGCATTATTTGGATCACCTGATTGCAGATTTAAAGATATTTGGCAGCCATAATTGATGTTAGGGCTATTTGTTATGCGTAGCTAAAATGGTATTTTATGAAGAAAGATTCATACTAACAAAAATTTTGTGAAAATATCACCCTTCTTGTACATAAAAGAAAGAAAAATTCAATTCTTGAAGCTGACCTATTTGATATTGAAAGATAAAGGACATTGAAAGCAGCTCAAAGATATCTCTGTGGCTTATAGCGGAGCTTGAAGGACCAATTAGTGAGATCAATGTGAAGACCAAGTTGCAGAATTATATGGGCAAAGAAGTTCGAATTTAGCATAATAATATATTTTGAAGCAACCCCAGGAAGTTACAACTTGCAATATAGTAGTACCATAGTTGAAGACAATAATGGAGAACATGGGAAGTTAAAAGAGGTACATGTAAACTATGCTCAACAATAATAGTAGTGGAAATATGAGCATGAATGTGTGCTCCTTTCTAAATAAAAAAGACAAAGTGTATTCATGATATGTGTATAGTTTGAGTAACCAAAATACTGTAGCTGACATCTATTACTACCGAGTTCAAAGGCTAGTCTAAGAGTATGAACAAGTCCAAAGTTTCCATAATGAGTGAAGAAAGTCTGTTTGGGAAAAAATGAATATCTGAGGTGCCTTTGAAACATTGTAGGATGACTTTGTCTAGGAGGAGAATTTGTCAATCAGAGTGGAAGAGACTCAAAATATTCCACTCATTGCGAGGATGACTAAAGGAGGACCCAAGGAGGCCAAGGAAAAATAGGTTTTTTCATCTCATTCTGAGGAGGAGGCTATGATCCATGTGACATGTTTCAAATGTTTTAAGGAGGGACATTAATCAAGCCAATATCCAAAAATGGGAAGCAACTGCAAAAGCAGCTTGAGATGAGTGCGGAAGTTGCAGTGGATGAGTTGGCATCCAAGCTAGAGACATACTTCTCCATAGTTTTCATTTCTCAACCAATACCACTTTAGTGTTGATCAACAAGTGCAAAGTGGAATATAAAAACACATGGCATTCAATTTTGAGATATCCAAAAAGTTTCAAGAGCTAAAGGAAACATGAAAATGGAGTTGGGTGATAATGATATCTATGTAATACCCTCAGTTTTGATCTGCAAAACAATAGTGTATCTACATGATAAATGGCTAAAAAGCTGAGTAATGGAATATGTAAAGTGCTACATTGAATCATAATAAAAATACATCACATACTACAAAAGGAGAAAGGAAAAACAATGGGGGGGATATGATCCCGTAAGAAGGGAAAGAAAGGGGGCTTCGGGCCTAAGGGAAAAATATTTCATCATTTTATTACTCCCATTGGTCCTTTAAACTTAGCCTTATTAAGCCTTGCTTTATGGTTAGCCTAAGTCTTACTAACCTTGGAAATTTGGAATTACTGGTTAAGAGAGAAAAATGTACTTCTTATGAAAGCAGATGGTATCTCCCATGCATGCAAATATAATCTGTGATTTTTTAGCATGCAAAACAAATTTTGACATCCATTCTTCCGTGATATTTTTCTGTCAAGGCTTATGTTTTTGTATTAATGCTATAATAGAATTATGGAAAGAGTTATCATGAAACTATGTGGAAATCATGACAATGTGAAAGGGAAATGGATATCTTTGAATAAACTTAATTATAGTTGATAACCTCTAGAGTCCGCAGCAGAGAGATTTCTTGGCCAACCAATTCTAGAGGCCCTAGAGGGAAGTGGGATTCTAAGGGACTGCATGACGAAGATATGGATCCCATTCCTTGGGTTGTGCAACCAGTGACGGGAGAGGGTTCGTAGATTGGGATAGATGTAGGAGTTTATAGACTAGGAAATCCTAGGAATTGGATTGTGTGAAGGTAGATATAGCTAGCAATAGGTAATTTTATCATTGTGGATCCTTGGTCGAAACAATTAATTAATTTGTATTAGTGAATTTCCTATGTTAAATAACCCCACCCTTGAGAAAAGAGTGGTTAAAGGAAATTTATAATATCGGCCACTTTTAAACTATAACCGTAGGCCAAATTTTTAACAAAATACTCAGGGTTGGAGATTCTCAAGCTATGTGCTTCTTCTTATTCTCGCTGCTTAATGGAATTTTCTCTATGAACTAATTTTAAAGATCGATGACTTCTTGAATCATTGGAATGAGAATTATGCATCATCACTACAATATTGTTTGAAGTATTCTTAGATAATCTATTATCATCATAAGAGAAGCTCTATCAAAATTATAACTATTTGCATCATAATAATCCAATATACCAAAGGTCTGTGTCAAATACATGAAAAATGAAAAATGCATTAGAGGACTATGTAAATGATCCACAAATTGTATGCATTTATAAAGAAATCCTTAAGAACATGTCAAGGAAAATTTTTAATGTGTAGCATATTACCATCATGGTATATGGTATGGGAAACCTATGTGAGTGTAAAAAGAAATGATTATGAAGATGAAAAGACTATAATTCCATAAAATACAGTGATCTATCTTACATTGACAAGATACATCCAGATTTGTAGTTCGATGAATAAATCTTAATAACTACTCAAGCATAAGGATCAAACCTTGTAATAATATATAAAAATATGAAGGGACTTATATATTTTAGGGTTATGTGTTTCCTTGTGATTCAGAAGAAGGACATTGTATTATATCTTACCTTCATGAAGGAAAAGCATTAACATGATAAGATCACAGTGAAAAAGTGTCCAAGTTCTCTTCCAAAGTTGAAAGTTTTTTCAAAACATTGAATAATTTGGAGAACTCGATGTGTGTATCCTACTTGGGTTGAAAAGCTCAAGAAACAATTATTAGCAATTCTCTAGTAAGATTGAGAAATTGACATCAAAAGGAGAATTCTACTCATTACAGATAGTATTCGACTTAAAAGAAAATGTAAAATGAAAATCTAAGGTTTTATACTTTGTAAACCTAGCAAGCTACAAGGCTTAATATTTAGAAAAGAAATCCTAGGGGTTATGGAAAAACCCTGGGTTTGATCATTTCCACTAAAGGAATAAAGTTAACAAACCCTAGCTCAATACGGAAAGGAAAGGAAAGAAACATGATTATGAGGAAAAGGATGAAAATTTCTAGCTTAATGAGATTGCAATGCTTCCTACAAGAAGGCCAAGATCAAGAGGGAGCTAATATTCTTCTGCAAAGTTGTTCTTCCATGGCGTGCTAGTGAGTATTGCCGGTACACATTGAAGATTGCCAATGTGTGGTGACTGTTGAAAATGGATGGAAGAATGAAGTGAAAAGATGACTCATGATTGGAATATGGATGAGCTCTGGATTTAAAGGAAGAGGACAAGATCATCTTCATTAAAGCATGATTTGGCCCATGAAGTTCAAATATGAAGATGGCTAGAATTCCTAAAGGAAGAAGTTGATGTACTGAAGACGAATTCATGAAATTCTCTGCATTGATGATACATTTCTCACAAAGGATGAGAACATCTTTAGTGTCAGAGGGAGTTGATTGAAAGTGTTACATGAGCTTGATAAAATACTTGTTGAGAATGTGGCAGATGGATTGTGAGCCCATGGCTACTTCCTTGATGAAGAAAAAGTTGAAATAATATGTTGTTGAGAAAAGACATAGCATTGATAGGCTGTTGGTGTTCGCTTTTTTTCAAAGATTTGGTTAAATCTAGATGAATAGCTAGATGTTACTAATAAAAAAAGTATTGAAATCCACCATGGATACCTTTCTTCTTTTGAGTAGGTTAAATATTATGTAAGAAGCCTAGAATGGCTAAGGATCCCTTTGAGAGGGAGCATTGGTTTGATAGCATCATCGGGTTACCGTAAGATCTATTTGGTCAGGGAATTTGGTTATGAGGCTTGCAATAATGAGCTACAAATTTCATCTCTCCTTGAGAGGATATTGTCGGTGTAAAAATTTCATCTCTCCCTAAGAAGATATTAATGGTGTAAAAATTTCATCTATCCCTAAGAGGAGATTGATGGTGTACTATTTTCATATCTCTTTAGAGGAGATTGATGGTGTACTATGTTAATCTCTGCTGAGAGAGATTGATGGTGCATTGTTTTCATCTCTTCTAAGAGTAGATTGCTGGTGTATTATTTTTTCTTCATCACTTCTCTTGTGAGCCCTATGGTGTATGGTGTAATGGTGTAATGGAGATGGTGCATCGAGAGCTCCTCATCTACTACCTTTATATGTTCCGGACATAGTGGTTCTATTTGAAATATTATATCAGGCGTTTTCTCATCCAGTGATAGGTACTCTTAAGAGGGAAAAGTGATCAATATGGCCTAAGCTTCCTATCAGGATTAGATACTATGTATTTGATCGCACTAGCCAAGCCATGAAAGAGGCCAGTGAAATTGAATCATATATTTTTGGAGAGATAAGATTCAGAAGACGTGATCCTAAAGCTTTGGTTATTAGTCATTGTGTTGCTGTCAAAAAGATTTCGTCTATACTTATGAGAGGGATACTAATGAGGAAATATTCAAGAGACTTATTTATCAATTGAGGCTAAAGAAAATCTAAATCATGGACCTTAGAGGAAGGTCGAATAGACCCATGCTTCACCTATTGTCAACCTCCAGGAAGAAGTTGAAAGCTCCAGAGGGTCTTGGAACACGTGAAGGAGATGAAGGAATCATTGGAGAAAGAAGCAGACAGACTCAAGAGGAGGATTGAAGAAGAGAAAGCAGCGAAGGAGGCAGAAGAACTGAGAAGGAAAGCATAACAAGGTGACCTGGTGAAAAAATTAGCTTTGGAAAATGAACAAAGAATCAAGCAATAGGAAAAACAAAGGAAAAGAGATGAAGAGCTTCAGAGGAAAATAGATGAGTAACTCCAAAATAATAAGTAATAAACTATGTGAAAAGATAAAAGGATTGAACACCTTGGCATTCCATCATATTCAAAGATAAACCCCACTCCTTAGTTTCCAGTTGAACCATGTACGATTGAAGAAATGGAGAAGGAACAATTTTTCCCCATGACCATGGCTGAGCTAGTAATAGTATTGAAAACATTCAATTATGAATACAGGAAGAACAAAATCAGTAGGAGAGTTTCCAAAATGTCAGGGTTGGGAAAGAGATTTCCATTGAGAAGGTTCTCATTCATGAAACAATAACTGATCTAGAGATGATTGCAGCTGCCAATATTACCATGGCCCAAGAAACAGGTGATAATGTTGCCATGCTGAAGAGAAAGGTCTATGTTTCTCAGTTGGTACTTAGTGCTGGTAAGAAAAGAATTACAGAGCTAGAATTCCAACAGCAAGGTGAAATAGAATCGGTTAAAGAGTTCAAAGGGAAATCACTTGAGATCCAAGAGGAACTGAGTACGGTTCAGAAATAATTCTACAGGAGCATTCAGGATATCAAAGATAAAACTCCTAAGTTTGATGATTATATAAAGAGGATGGTGCTTGTCATGGAAGAATTGGAGAATATTATAAATATTCTAGATGACATCATTCAATGGCAAATACAGTATCCTGATGAGGGGGTAGACATTCCTCAACTCCATGACTTGGAGAAAATAATCTTTTTTTATGAAGCTTGTAAATGTCTCGACAGGGCTAGAACCTTAGAGGAAAAGGCCGAGGAAGCTTTCAAAAGTTGCTTCAAGTTTGGAGGAGAGGTTGATGCCGTCTTAAATAACTTCAAGTTCCAAATGTTCCAGTCAACCTTTGGTCATGTACCTGTGAAGCAGTGCATAGAATAAAAGGAGAGAGTGATAGACAACTGCAAGCAGGAGATCTAGGCATTAAATTTATCACCAAGGACAACAAAATTTATATGAATATTTGCATAATACAATTTTGATCCAAATTAAAAGGAAGGTGTCTCTGTTTCTAAAAATGTTTGCATATGTACGAGGCTATGGCAGTAAGCGAAGAATGTTGAGTAGTTAATCTAGGACCTGGGTTAATGTAACAATTTTTTTTCCCAATATCTCATATAATTTTATAAAAAAACTGGCCAAATGAGAAGTTTCTATTTCACTCAAAGCCTAAAAGATATTAAATTTTTGGCACTCTTCTCAAATGGGTTTAAATCTCATAAGGTCACAACTCCACTAACATTTACAAGCAACCTCATAACATAAATAAGAAAAGAGAGACGGAATCAAATAAAACCATCATATACATACTTAAGTGTCTTGTCCCAACTTCCAGTTGCAAGCAAGTCCATTGCTGGAATCCATGCAATTTCCTTAATAGGTGCATCATGCATAGCCGCAATCACTAGTTGGCCCCTAGTCATCAGTGGCCAAATTTTAGCTTGTTTATCACAGCCAACAGAGAAAATAGCAGTGCCATCATCCTTCCATGTTGAGCTTCCATGTCTAGTAGAGAACCTGCATATGAAGAATTACATAATAAAAAAACTTAGAAGCACAATCTAAAACTTCAGTAATGGTTCTCTCCATACGTAATACAACCCTAGTTCCTTCAAGCAAATTACAACTTTTGGATAAAATTCACAAGAAAAAAGAACAGGTATTAGAATTCCAACCACAATCTGAAGCACCTCAGTGGTTGGTCATGTGACATTGCTATTTTTGGCATGCTAGCCCCATTTTGAAGGAGCTTCAAGAATCTAACATGGCAATCTACGTTCCAAAATATAACAAAAGATAAAAACAGAACACCAGTCAATTATTACAATAATATCACTATCCCCAAAATCTCAGATGAACGATTCCACATTTCAGTAAATGGAGATAGTTGAGAACATGATGAAGCACAACAGAATGCATAAATTCAAACTTAGGGAAGCCTAAAATCCCTCCTTTCTACCTGTTTAAAGGTCCCCGGAAACCATCACTACACAAAATCTCTGAAATATTTTTTTTCGAAAAAAAATTTAATGGCCAAAACTGCTGAACCCTCAAATCTCTACTAACCCTGTGCTCATGCCTTAGCTTTTCCTCCAATTGATAAGCCACCAAAGTTCAAATGGTTAACACACGCACCAAAGATCAAATGTTATAATTTTTTGACATATGTTTTTTCATGTTCAAAATAAATAAAACAAGTTGAAAAATTTTATTACTTAAAAATGTTAGAGCATTACCTTATATTTTTTAAGCATAATTTTTTTTGTCATTAAAAAAATAGCTATTGAGGTTAATCTAGGGTACATATATTAGTAATAATATATTTTTAGGACCTTACTGAGACCTTATTTTGATCTCATTATTTGTAGGACTCTTATTGTGATATTACCTTATTGTGATCTCATTGTTTGTAGGACAAAAGACCTTAGTCCTCTAAACTCTAAAAAGGTGTACATAGTCTACCCCTTTATATTTGACCCTATGATATCTTATGAGGAAGCACATGTTCTTAACCAGTGTAAATATATAAAAAAATTGACAATTTGCTCCAATATTCAAATATTAGGAACCATGGTCATCCAAAGGTAGAAGCTTCTACTAAAAAGAAAATCCATAGATAGACCTGAGGTTTGAAGGGGATTTTATTATGAAAAAACATATATGGAAACATATAAAAGATATTGCAAAGAGTACAGTAGTAGAACAAAATCCAAATTCTATTAATGGATGAAATAGAAAATAACTATAAATTTCAAAGTGATACAAACTAAGCGTAATGGAGGTAGCTTCTTTATGAAGAGAGATGTGTCAACTACTCTTAATCACAAGAAAACATTACAATAAACTACCTTTGAACATAAAGTATGATGTCATGAGATCCAAAAACTCTAAAATCCAAAACCCTAGTCCTAGGAAATGGCGTGCCAAAAATAACGTGGGCCCAAAGAGGCTAAGTGATATATCAACATTCTTGGGCTACAATGTTTGCATACAAACTCCATTTAGGATATTAATTGAACCAATACAATCCATACTATGTGTCTTTAGCCTATGACAAATGCTAAAAATGCAAGGGAAATTCCCAAAAAAGGCACCAGAAGTTTGAGACTTAAAACACTATAATATAACTACCAAGACATGGAATAATGTTGAATCAATGTTAGAAGTGGGTGGTCACTAATATTCTATTTAATGAATTGTCCCCACTTATGAATAATTGGTCCATTCTGTGTCAAGTTCCTTCGTCAAGTGGGGAAAGTTCTGTTGAATATGGCTCCTAGTGAGACATGTGCGCCAAAGTAGGAACATGAGGTGCCTATGCGAGGAGGAAAATATGGTTGAAGTAGCTGCACATTAAGTATAAGGTTCAATCCAAAGAAAAGAGAAATTTTCATTTGGAAGCATATTCACCCACAACCTTTGTGTTGGTGTAAGGCCTATATCAGAATGGAGAGTCGGGGGGAACTTCCAATGGGATCTTAAGGGGTGCTTTTTATAAAAATGCAACCATACCTTATCTCCCACCCTAAACTTATGTGACACTCTAATCGAGGTGGATATTTGGTGGTGACCCACATCTTCCACTAACTCAATGGATCTTTATCTTCTTATCAGGTTTTCTATGGTTTTTTGGGTCTAAAACTTCTACGATCATTTCTAGGCCCTAAATGATGTTTTTTGGCCATTTATGGGTCCAGAGGTTTTCATGTCATTCCATAGGGTTAACCAAAATTTTTAATCCTAAATACAGTTATTTTAGATGGACTAGTTGTGTTCCCCAAACAGAGATTTTATGCAAAAGTTGCACCACTAGGAAATTGATTCTAGCGTTATGGTTTTAAACCTCCGGGGTTCTTCATTTTATGTTAAAACATATGATGAAACTAACATAAACAATGAGAAAACTATGCATTCATGACCTACAAGCACCTTGATCAGAACATGTTTGTAAAATTGAACAACATGTATCGGGAAAGCTTGAGCAAGGTTAGAGCTTAGAAATAGAGCATGAAGAATGAGGAACCATTTTTTCATCTTTAGGGAAAATGTAGATGCAAGCAGGGAGGGAACCCTTGCTCTCTCTGGTAGGAAAAGGTAAATTTTAGTGTTGGATTTTTGTTAAAACAATCTTAGCCTTTGCCTCTCATTCTATGGAAGGGACTATGCTATTTCAAGTGTATAATTTTTATTATTGTATCACCATATTTTATGGAAAGTTATTTGAAAAAGGTAATTTTTTAGTAATTTTTTTTATTGTATTCTATAATCAAAATAGAGTGAGATATAATTCATTAATTTTATTTAAGTAAAATTAAATTATTCGAAATGATTCATTTGCGGGCCATTAAGAGGCAGTCTTTCACTATTGCAAGATACTTTTTTTTATTGCTTAGTTAACTTATTTCCTTGTGTATAAGGAAAACAAGATTTTAGTCAATCAGAAACAATTTTAAATATTATTATATGACCAAATTCAATTATTTATTACCAAAACATGTTCTCGACGAGGCTTCAATATGGTTATGTTCAATGCCAAGGTTTCAATATGGTTATGCTTAATGCCAATTCAATTTATCTATTTTAAAGACAACCCACACTATCACCAAATTTAATTCTTTAATACCAAAACATGTTTTCGATGAGGTTTCAATATTGTTATGCTTAATGTCAATTAAATTTATCTATTTTAAAGACAACCCATGCCATCCAAATTTAAATGGAGCTCGAGGCATAGTTTTTATAAATAGAAAAAATATATGCATTTCAATTTCATATATATGAAGCATTAGAAAAGGCTAAAAAATAAATTAGGATGTCAATTAGGTTTAGCTTGGGCGGTTAAGAGGAGTTGTTATCATCATTTTCTAAGGTCAGTATTACTTTTCATGTGTTTATTCCTTATGTAGGGTTTGCATTATCTTTTGAATTTCCAACTCAACCTTTTGAATTCATCCATTCTACCATGACTCATTTCCATTTAGTTTTCATTCAAATAACTCTTATGTTATTATCAATTTTATCTTAAGAAAAGTATGGAATGTGTTGGTTGCATCTTGGTGCTACAAAATATGGTCTTATGGGTGTATTTATTGTATGGTGAACAATAGCTTATATGTGTTGTGTATAGAAATAAATTTTTTTCTTACAGTTCTTAGTATGTTGAACTATGTTTGGTTGTTCTTAGGTGT
Organism: Pinus albicaulis; assembly: GCA_034641835.2. Classification (NCBI taxonomy): domain Eukaryota; kingdom Viridiplantae; phylum Streptophyta; class Pinopsida; order Pinales; family Pinaceae; genus Pinus; species Pinus albicaulis. Next base: position 43,419 of record JAXQQM020072617.1, read on the forward strand.
GATAAAAATGAATTTAGACACCACCTCTATTTTAGGATACGATTTTTCTAATATACAAAATCCCTCGATTCTCCAACATGGTATTAAAGCTAATGGTTTGAGATGTAGCATGTTTCCTACAACTCTCATGAAAGTTTTAGATGCTCTTAAAAAGCCAAATTTGTTTAGTGGATTGGTTCAAGGTTTGTAATTGGAGACTAAATCTACGATCAAATCAGTGGGTCAAAATTATTAGTTTCAAGCTAGATATTTTAAATTTTAATGGACACAATTATGGAATTTTGGCACAATATATTGGAACATTGTTGAAGGGTGAAGAGTTATAGGACTTTGTGAAAATGGTGGTTCTTATCCAAGGGATAACTAATACAAAATTTTCATGAACAAGAAAAAGGATAAGGCTCTAGGAGTCATAATGTTGAAAAATGTAACTAGCTCGATCTTCACTATTAATGTATTTGTCAAAAGAACTTACTATTATTCAACTTATTAAATAATGGGTTTCATGCTTGGGTGATATTTAGATTAAGGTCCCAATTGATCTTCTTCAAGGTCATCATCCTCGAAATATACTTCAAATACAACCCTCATGTCAAGTGATACAAGTCATCAAAGTTTCATCCTTAAGTCAGCTTCAATCATTCTTCAAGTGGGCTCAAATAAAGACACAACACTTCACACTGTCATGTCGGCTCAATAACTATGGCAAAAAACTATATATATAGGGTTATAGTTTTAATTTCTACCATAGAGGTTTGGAAATATTTGAAGATTTGAACCATAGATACAGTTCGGATCATGATCACAGGTTCGGTGTTGGAGGATAAGGTCTCGAACATATTACAGAGTTTTGGTAACCATTTATGCTATGAATCAGGTAATTTCCATGATATGATGTTGCAACAAAATAGTGGCTCGGTTTCAACACAGATCCACCATAGAATCAGTGCTATGTTATGATACTCAATTCAATGAATATGCTCAGTTATCTTAGTTATGGTGCTCAATGCTATGATGATGCTCAGTGATCTCAGTAATGATGCTCGGTGCTATGTTGTTATCTCAAACTCCATCAAGGTAATGAGGATGGAGTTTAGGTGCAGGCAAAGGATATATTGATGTCATAGAGATCTCGGTGATAACACATGAAGGGATGACTTGATGGAGGAAGTCTATAGTCTAAGGTCTTGGTCATCTCATCTTAAATCTAATGAAGGAATAATTTTGACTAGCTTTTCCCCAAAAGGTGGCGGTTTTCCCTAACATGTGCCTACATCTTGTGTCTTCTTCTATTTTTTCATTGAAATTACTCTTGATGATAAGAAAAGATAAACTGTAAAAAGAAATAATAATAACAAAACATCATAAGGTAATTTCATAATAAGAGAAATTGCTTAACTCCCATCTCCTTAATTTATCTAACGCATAACAACCTCCATCTCAAGGTTGATTCAATGTCATATGAACCATATAAACTACTCATATAATTTATACTCTTTATTATATCAAAGAGCTAGAATTTGATGCTTATTTTCCCCTAAGACCCAACAAAATCTATATTATCCTTTCAAACCTTAGCCTCTATAACAAAAGAAACAAAGTTCCATAATAACTTACAACGTCATGAATTTGAGAATTCCACTAATTCAGTGACACTCCAAACAAATTTTTAGAAGAAAAAAAATGCCTAGCTCAAAAGACTCAATGTGTGGCATTGATCACCATGGTGTCACTCTCTAGTAAATATTTTTTGGTGGACTTACCAATATAATTTATTTTGATCCTTCTCCATAGATTTCTCTCAAGGCATTGATTATGTTGGGCTATATCTTACACAATATTTCTAGTGGCCATGTGGTTCCATGACACACACCTAAAACACGTCATCCATAGAGGACACAAAGTAAATCATTTAGTCCCTCCAATAGTACATTAATGCTCTCCCCCAGTAACTTAGCACACCATATACCAACATCCCTTCCCTCACTGTGCTAGTTGGCCTTTATTTTGAGAAGATTAGGAGTTGAAGGGTAAGCATGACGAGGGTGTCCTTTTGTCAACACGAGTCTCTCATAAGGATAAGCAATTTAATGAGCTCCTGTACCATGGATAATAACCCTTTAAAATCACAGTGATACAAGGAATACAGCTAGGGCTTGGTGTTAATCCTTTGACAATCGATCTATCCTGAACAAGACAACACTTGACCTACATGCTGATGGTGGCCACAAACAACCCTTTCAGTCGACAATTTTAATGTCAACACCATAGATTTATTGTTTATAGAACAAGGGGCCACCCCCTTTTCCAACACTTTTGATGGGTCCCATGCATAATTATACCCCTTATGGACCCCAATATGCCTCCTAGAAGGCCTTAAGACATCACTTGACCTCTTATGAGGCTTATTATTTGTTAAACACCATGTTGAACACACACATGGTGTATGAGAAAAATAAACACACACACAAGAGACTCAACACACAATGAAGGATAACCGTGAGGCATTCTTATTTTCCATTATACAAAGATGCACATTTATAGTACAATGGTGTGACTCTTGGTTTCACATTCCAAGGCCACTTGGACTCCATTGTGACTTTTCGCATTCCACACCTACCCATGGAGGATTAGGTCTTCCAACATCCCCCCTTAATCTGAAGGGGTATGTGTGAGTCCAAGAAGAGAGTTGTAATAAAAATCTGCAAAGTATGCATTGCAGCACTTGGGCTGAATCAACTCTCTGAAATGTTGGAAAAAAGAGATGGTTTAAGGATGACCACCAACACTGGAACGCAAAACTTGTTGCAGTTCTCGGAACTCTTCCAAAACTGGAAAGAAGCTGAAAGCTTCTGCTAGAGAAATTTTCCCTCATAAAAAAGAGAGACCTTCAACCTAAAAGAAGGGAGGTCTACTACTTGTGAAGGTTTTAGGATTACCAAAAACTCTGGAATGCTTGAAGCATTTCTTGGAACTCAACCAAAGTTGGCAAGAAGCTGAAGGCTTCTGCTACAGGAAGTTTTCCTCATATATGAAAGGGAGACCTTCAACCTAAAAGAAGGGAGGTCTACTACCTGTTGTGGTTTAAGGTTGTCCACCAACCAAAGATGATGGTTTAAGGTTGTCCACCAACCGAAGGCATGCTCATGGGCATCTGTGTCTCTGGCTACATCTCTGAATCTGGAATCACGAATTGTGGCTCAGGCTTGCTTGAACTGCTGTGTCTCTAGCTACAAATATGAACATGGAATGAGAGATTGTGGCTCAGGCTCGCTTGATCTGACGTCGAAGCTTGTACATGACCACCATTTCCCCCCCTGTTAGGGACAAGGTGATATGATGGCAAAAAATCAATTGCAAGTTTGCTCAATATCCGTGAACAAGTTCTAACATGTGTTGTAAACATCTTCTTGGCTACTGATGCCCATTGCCAAGAAGCGATCCATCCAAGATGAATCTTGGTTCTTGCAGGAGGCTTGTGTCTGAAGCATATGTGTGAAGAATGGTTGTACCGACCATAGTGCTTGCATGGCTGAAGATCAAAACAATGATCTTTCATATGGCCAACTCGATCACAGTGTTGGCATTTTACAATATGTTGTTGTTGTGGAACAGGATCTGAAACAGCTGCAGGTGAACTGTCATACAAAAATCCGGCACTCTGAAATTGAATGGGCTTGGTGTAGTCTGGAATATGAAAGGACACATCCTTGTCATATCCAAGACTAGTTCGGTGCTTGTTGTGGACAAGTTATTCCCAAGGTCTGATGATGGGCTTGAGAAGTGCAGGCTGAGCTGCTGCATCTGCATGTACATCTGCTCTAGTACAAGGAAATGAATGGGAATTGACTTCAACTTTGCTGACTTTCTGCTGATGGGAGTCCTTCACAATATTCTGAACAGAAACTGGTTCAGAATGGTGACTCTTTTGCTGAAGTTCATCTTGTTGACGCTGAAATTTCAACTGCAAAAGCTCAATATTTTCTTGTGCATGTTGCAAACAAATTTGAATGTTACAAAGAGAATTCTTGCTCATTTTTATCATATCATCAACATTGGAATGAATGAGGTTATTCAACAACTCTATTGCCTCATTGATTTTAGCCATTTCAACAACTTAGGCTCAAAAAATGAAAGGGTGTCAGCTTCAACTGAAGATGCACCTGTTTACAATGTGATTCAATCTTCCTTCAAAAAAATACAAATGATTCCAAAGAATTCTCAAAGTACAAAATCTTCTCCTCAAATGATGGAGAAAAATCAACAATTTTTCAACTCAAATACACTTCAAGTCTTGAATGAAGATGCAAATCAATGTCAGTTCAATACAATATTTCTGCAAATTTTTGTACGAGTGTGCAGCAAAAGACTTGTGCAAGAGGCCTTTAAGGCAACTGAATTTTCCTTCAAAGAGTTGTTTTGCAATGAAGGCAAACTTGTATTCAAGTGTAAATTTCTTCAGAAAATCACCCTCTTGTATATGCCACAAATCATAAAATGTAAAATTCACTTTTCTCCTCTATGTAAGCAGTTTATCATTTTCTCATCATGCCATTTCCTTCATTTCTGCTGTTCATATTCTCTCTCTGCTCTTCCTCTCTTCCTCTCTCTCTGCTGTGTTTTTTTTTTTTTTTTCAAATTAATTTAAAAAAAAAATTAATTAAAAATGGGAATTAGTTACAAACGGGGGGAATTTAAAAAAAAGGGGATTAATGAAAAGAGAGGGGATTAATTTAAGGGAATTTTTTTAGGGAGAATTTTTTTTTTAATTAATTAATTTATTTATTTTAAAAAAGGGATTAATAAAATATGGGAGGGGGAATTAATTTAAAAGGGGAAGGAGAGCTTTTAATAATAATAATAAATTAAAATGGGAATGTATATACGTAAGGGAGGGAGAATTAATTTAAAAGTTAAAGGGAGCTTTTTAATAATAAAAAAATAAATGGAAATGGATGGGAATGGATCTGCGTAAGGGGAATGGGCTGTAGAGTGTAGGGGGTGGGTAGTGTAGGGAAGGAGGGAGGAGATCGGGCAGGGTGAGGGCAGAGAGGGGGTGGGTTAGGTTGGATGAGCGGGGAATGGGAGTGAGGGCGGAGAGGAAGTGAGGGGGTCGGGTAGAGCACTCGATAGGGAAGAGCATAGGCGGAGTTGAGTAGGGTGAGGGGTCAGTGGAGTGTGCACAGGTGTGATGAGTGCTGATAGTCGAGAGGAAGGGGAGTGTTTGAGAGGGGGTCATGTTTTAGGCAGAGGGTGAGGGGAGAGTGATGTGAGGGGCGTGAGGGTATTTTGCAGGGCTGTGAGAGATGTAAAGGGTTGAGAGATTGTTCGATGTGTAAGAAATCTGTAGATTGCAGAGGAGAGGGGCCGAAAGGGCCGAACCAATTTTTTTTTTATATTTTTTTATATTTTTTGTTATTATTATTATTATTATTATTATTATTATTATTATTATTATTTTCTAATTTAAAACAACAGAGAGCAGTGAAAGAGCAGAAATTTCATAAATGTGGCAAAAAAGAGAGAGTATTTTTTCTTCCAGTAGTAGAATATTGGATAAATGCAGAATATATTTGCAGAAAACTCAGAAATCTTTCAGTGAAAATTTAGAAATCTTTTTAGTAGCCCAGCAGCAGGAAAATGGACTTTAAAAATGCAGAATTCTTCTCGAAAATTTCAACAGAAAACCCAGAAATTTGCAGAGATTTTTCAATGAAAAACTCAGAAATTTTTCTTTGAGAAACCAACTTTAAATAATATTCCAGCAGCTTTTCAAAATGCAGAAATTTAATAAGCAGAAATTGCAAGAAAAATAAGCGGTGAGAAAACCTTCAGATGCACAATGCTGCTTTTCTTCAAAACCACTGCTGCTCTTCTTCAAAACCACTTTCTGAATGCTACCAATTTTTGAATGCAGCAAAATGTCTGCTGCAACAATATCTAAATGCTGCAAAAATGCCAAGAATTTTGAAGATATGCATAGGCCATACACACAAATGGCTCACTCAATGCTGAGCTAGTTATGGACGTCTCAGCTCCGATACCATGTTAAACACCATGTTGAACACACACATGGTGTATGAGAAGAATAAACACACACACACAAGAGACTCAACACACAATGAAGGATAAGCGTGAGGCTTTCTTATTTTCCATTATAAAAAGATGTACATTTATAGTACAATGGTGTGACAATTGGTTTCACATTCCAAGGTCACTTGGACTCCATTGTGACTTTTCGCATTCCACACCTACCCATGGAGGATTAGGTGTTCCAACATTATTCCATGTATGAGATAGTTTGGTGGGATTGTCACCAAAATTTGGGGTTACTTGCATATTATTTTATGTTTAGTGGCTAATGTAGGCCCATAAGCTAATTAGATCAACTCTTAATAAATGTATAAATTGGAGTTAGTTTGATTCATTTGTATCATCACATGACTTGGGATTTCTCTATGTTTAGAGAACTTGACATTTTTCCTTGGAGGAATATTTTGGATGATGGATTCATTTTGATGTATGGATTTGAGCTATTTTTATCTTGGAGCTTTGTTTTTGCAAATTTGAAGCTGGTTGGATGTACTCTCCAAGATTATGAGTGAAAATTTAACGCTATTCTTCTTCTTGCTGCATACTATTGAATTTCACTATAACTAGGGCTGATTGCTGCATGATGGAAATGTGGAATTATGTGTCTATTTAGCCTATTTAATGCACGGGCCATTTTTCTATGAATCAAATTTATTAGAGATAATTTTATCTCAATACTATTGCACCATTTTTGTGAAGTATAAATGCTTGAAGATCACTTTTCACTTTCCTCTAACATTGGACGAAGTTGACTTTTTGGGCCTCCTTGATCAAGAAACTGAATTCCTGTTCATTATCACCCCTGAATCCATACCCTCAAGTGAATTAGGCACTATTCCATCAAAAATGGTGATGATTTCCCCCATTTTTCACAATTTTTCTTTTTTCGCCAGATCTAGCCCCATTAAGTCACCTATGGCATCAATTTCCCAAGAATATAGCCAAAGGAAAACTTTGATCTCCTAGAGGAAACTGCATTGGTGGGTCCCATCACTCTCCTCAGAATTTGGGCCAATTCCGATGGTGGAATCTTCATATACCTCAAGCCCTAGCTCTAGGATGAAGTTTTGCATAGGTGTTCCCAAGGCTAGAACCTAGTAGTATCAATTTGACCCATCAAAGTAAAAAATATTTCCTGATCCTTTCCCCTCACATTTTCTAGGATAGTAACATCATTGGTTTCTAAATTCCATCCTTGAACCTTGGCTGGGTCCACTTGGCTCCGTGTGGTCCCATTTGGTGTCAAAGGCCTTTCATCAAGGACCATTTGGGAATCAAAGTTAGTGAACTAGGACTAGTTGGTTGGCCCACTTGAATGCTACCTTAATCCTTCAAAGCTGCACATGCTTAGGCCCTATACACCTACCCTTATACTAATCTTGCTGTCCTTCACAAGTACAAGAGTTAGGGCTCTTCTTTGACAATCACCTAACAACCCTCCAACTATACTTGGACTACCATCAATATGCCCAACCATAGTCAGCTATTTTTACTGATATAGGGCTCATAATATTGTCTTCATCTAGGGCTATTTAAATCTTTCACCTAACAATGCTTTGAGTCCTCTCAAAATCATTGTTCTTGTGTATCGACAATTTAATCTTTGTTGTCCAATCTATGAAAAAATATGAACCACTCCTCTTATCAACCTACTAACAATCTGTAGGTGACTGATCTAGGATCACAAATCATCCACTAACAGTCCACTGACTAATTTTTTATAGGTTGCTTCAGATCTTTGTCTAAAACTCTATGGATAGTCCTCCAAAATCAAGTCCTATGCATGCCAATCCATTCTTCACATGGCACATTTCTTCTACATGCTCAATGTTCTGCTCAGGTTCCACTCTCCTTTGTATTTTCTATCTCCACACATACTGAATCTGCAAACCATCTTCCAGATCTGAGGTCTATATTGCAGAAATAAGCCTCACTCTAAGGGTCACAACCGCCCTTCTTCTACGCAAATTTTTCATGGTCTTAAGGGCATACCTTATGAACTAAACATGTTAGGAAACTTTCCTAACTACGGCACTATACTTATGTACTTATAAGTTTTGTAGAACAAACCCTATCCACCCATAGAGAAAACCACCACTCTTTCCTCCATAAGATACTCGACCTATCTCATGTGGATCCATAGATTATGGGCATTTCTTTGACTAAAATTCTTGCGTCTACTTCTGTTCTGGATCTAAATTATAGTCGAAGCCCTCCTCCATTTATGTTGGTCTTTATCACAGACCTTCTGGCCTACTAACCACCAAAATACAAGATCATATCAACCCTCTCTTCTATTTCATGTAGAAAATCTAACCAACGAGATTCAATCTGATCTTGTAATGTTCTAAAACAACATATTGAATCCTTCCTACAATTTGTTGAAACAAAACATGATCACACAATCAAAAATAAGTAAGAGAAAGAAATTATCAATCAAAAAACACAATATGTATATGGGGAAAGAAATTTCTCAAAACCCCTCTATCTCTATTGTGTATTAAGTAAAGGAATCATGAAACAATACAATGCCTAATCTCTCATGAGAATCTGCAAGACTCTGCAAATTGTCTCCTACTGATCTACGAACAATCAGTCTAGTACAGAGCCAATTCTCAACCTTCCTTCAACCTTCCTTTCTCATGCAATTCCTAGGGAATTAGCTCCCTATTAATTAGGAAAATCACCCTTCCTTGATTGTGCAATCCATCATCACATCCCAATGACTTTATAATTTCACATGGGCAATTTTGTATAAATACAAATGATAGTTATGTTCCCTTTAACCTCTGTCTCACATGGGTCTTCCTCAGAACTGACATGCATGCAAATATTAACAGTGAATTATCAGTTATGTGATTGATCACTCATTGTGAATTAAATCTAATTTAATTCAGTGGACGTCTCACTAGCTCATCACTCAGTTAGAACTAGTTAAATTGATTTTAACTCAATTAATTGACTTAACTATTTCACACCTACACCCCACTAATGCATCAACTGCAGCTGGACCCCCAAAATATTAGAATCCATGTAGATGCCTCATCTTAGACCCTTTTTATCCAGAGATATGTAGGAATGCAACAAAATTTAGAAATAAACGTAAACAGAAAGATTAAGTAGGAATAACACTTCATTTCGTTAATATCAAATACTAAAAAATTCCTATAGACTTCATGGAAAACAAACTAGATCGGGCGATGGTAGCTTCTCTCTGAGAAAATATGTGGAAGCTACATGCCTATGAATTGCGTTACAATAATGCTCAAGGGTCCTTTTATTATTGAAAATAAGAGAAAACCCTAACTGGAGGAGATGTAACACCAAGAGTTTATGGGCCCCGTTGGGGGTAGTTGGGAAGCCAACTTCCCGGGGTCATAACTTGGTCATATGATCTTAGTTTAGTGCACATGATACCTAGTTAGAAATATCTCTCTGAGGAATACAATAGCTAACATGATTTTTATGAAATATCTGAACCTTTCATGCTGGAAAAATGTCGTTTAGGGCCTCAAAACTGCTCCTGAATTTCAAGACATGGAAAAATGACAAAAATAATAAAATCTTCTATAATTTAGGAAACTGAAAAGTGAAAGAGACAATGGTGAGGGCCCAAGTGGAATAGATGGGTGGCCACCAATATCCACCTCAATCAACTTAACTCAAATTTCTCAAGATAACTCAGTCATCACGACTTAGTTAACTGACCCAAGTTTTTATGAGATGAAATTACAATTTATTGTCCAATTTATTTGAGGGAAAAATAAATTAGACGCCTCACATTCCTCACTCCTGGTACATCAAAATTCCTCATTAGTGTGGGTGCATTATTTTTTGTCCTTTTTGTTTTCAAATTTCAACACTCCTTCTCAACAAGAAAGGAATTCAATCTATCCTGGTCCTATACTATGCAACACTTCTATAGTGTTGTTGTCAAATGAAAATCCTAAAACGGAATAAGCTTCGAACAACTGAATCAGTATAATGCATTTTTCATCAGAGTCTTATGAATATTTCTAGCTACTGCACCTGTCTACTAGACTCTCTACGTTGTTGTTGACATCTGCATCTCTGCCCTTTGCAATGTTTCCAACTCTGATCTGTGCTCTAGTATCTGACATTTGTCACTCTGATTTCTATCTTCCTGACATCTGACTACATCAATCTACCTAATTCTTCCTATTAGTTTTATATTGTGAACTCCTCATAACTAGGTTCTATCTATGAGACACACCATCTCAATGGACCATGCCCAAATTTCTTATATTGGGATTATGTCTACACATCACCCCACCTTTCACCTGGAGGTATGGCTGCATGTCCTCCCTCTGTCCATCTGGCTCAAAATTTCCTCCTCATGGAGGTGTTTGCTTGAGTGGAAATTTCCACTCGGTCTCCTTTCTGCTTCTCTAATTGTGGCTGCTCCACAACCTTTTGAGATTGCTTCTAAGGTTGCATGTTGAGAGGTGATTTGTACTCCCTCTCAACAGCCAAGTCTCTAACCTATGCTTTGCTCCTCAAAGCTTTGCATGCATCTAGTACCTCAAGTGCATATATATTCTTGACTCATGCACATTGTAATTGTCCTTCAATTAAAAAAGTTCCTAAATAATATTTGATTTTAAATTGATGATATCTACCTCATCTGAGCTCCGAATTTATTCTCCATTTGGGTAGTTTTTCGCAAGGAATCCAAATATGCTATTTTTTTGAAATTTTTACACCAAAAACTTCAGATATTCTCTGTAAAATCATCACCCAAAAAATTCCTACTCTGATACCATGTAGAAGATCTAACCAACAACATTCAATATGATCTTGTAATGTACTAAAACAAGATACTTAATCCTTCCTACAATTTTCGGAAACAAAACACGATCGTACAATCACATATAAGTAAGATAAATGAATTATGAATTGTGCAACACAAGATGTATATGGGGAAAGAAAATGCTCAAAACCACTCTATCTCTATTGTGTATTAATTCAAGTAATCATGAAGTAATACAATGCTTAATCTCCCATGAGATTCTCCCGCACTTTGCCTCTCCCACTGATCTAGGCAAACTTGGTCTAGTATTTAGCCAATTCTCATCCTTCCTTCAGCCTACCTTACTCATGCAATTACTAGGGAATTAACTCCCTATTAATTAGGACAATCAGTTTTCCTTTATTGCACAATCCATCATGGCATCCCAATGAATTTATAATTGCACGTAGGAAATTTTGTATATATACAATTGATAGTTATGTTCCATTTAACCTCTGTCTCAACTAGGTCTTCGTCGGAACTAACAAGCATGCAACTATTAATAGTGAATTATCAGTTATCTGATTGATCACTCATTTTGAATTAAATCTAATTTAATTGACTAGTTAACCTCTCACTAGTTCATCACTTAGTTAGAACTATTTAAATTGATTTTAACTCATTTAATTGAGTTAACTAATTCACACCTACACCCCACTAATGCGTCAACTGAAACTGGACTCCAAAAATATTAGATTAATACATCTAGATGCCTCATCTTAGACCCTCAACTCGAATTTCTTGAGCTAACTCAGTCATCATGACTTAGTTAACTGACAGAAGATGTTATAATATGCAATTAAAATTTATTGTCTAATTTATTTAAGGAACAAATAAGTTAGACACCCCACATTCCTCACTCCTGGTGCATCAAAATTCCTCACCAGTGTGGGTGCATTTTTGTTTGTCCTTTCTTGTTTCCAATTTCAATGTTTCTTGTTGAAAATTTCAACATTTCAGAATTTGATGCGCCCTTCACACATAGACACCATTGAAATCACATGCCTAGATTCTCATGAGCAACCTCTCTTAATCTCGATCTACCATAAGATAACCTACAATATGCCATCCTACTTCCTAGTTTGAACCGACCATTAAGTTATGCGACATTCTTGTGAACCCTCACATAATGATCTTGCTCTTGGAGGATGATCATGGCCTCCATTTAGCAACCCTTATTCAGCCCTCTTACTCGACCTACTTTAGGACTACATCTCTCTTCACCCCCTTGATCAAATGAGCTCCTTATCACTTGATGTTATTTCGTTCATCCTAAGGCCTAGTTAAATAGTTTCTCCTAGATCTATTAGGAGCTCTCTATAACTTACGGGTTTTATCCACTTAAACCTTAGGAAATATTAATTTTCCTTTTTAATTTTATTTTATATTTTAAACCCCGTATTGGTCCAAAATCCCTTTGCTTGGCTTATTTGGCCATAAAGCTTTTTTTGACCAAACTCATAGAAACCCATCTCACCAGGCTTGTGGAGTACCTCCCAATGTACACAATTCAACAACATAGTCTAGTTGTAGTAACCGTAACTTGGTCAAGCTCTTGTAGTCAAGCGAGGGCTTCGTTGGGTTCCCATGTGGCAAATTAAGTAAGGGTAGTTGTGAGGGCATGATAGCTAGCAAGGGTTAGGGCATGCACATTAGTAATTAAAGCCATGCTAACACATGTCAAACAATGACAATGCATGTTGAAGAGTATTAGGGATTGTCGAGGCATATCAAGGGATCACTAGGTTAAAATGTATGGAAAGGAACGAATAAGAGTGTGTGCCAGGGAGTGTCAGTGAATTCAAGTGTTCTAAGGACAAAGTGTGTTAGGATAAGTTCAGAATAGGATTTATAGGAAGCAAGCCTACAGTTTTTATGTGAGGCTCGACATAGAAGTTTTAGACAAAGGGAGATCACTTTGTGCTGGGCACACCATTGTTTTTCCTTTTGCTATTTTTTTTTATATGATATGTGGCACAATTTTGCTACATTATCATGTTCTAAACTATTCTAGATAATTTGATATTGTACATTGTTGCATATAAGTTTTGGGGAACTCAACTTCTGTCGGCTTATATCTTGTGTGCCTTGTGCATCTTGTGGTTCTTGCAAACTCTCAGTTAATGTTCTATTGTTTCTATGAACTGAACATACATGTGAAATATTTCCTATGTAAGATATTTTGCTTAGTTGTTTTATGGCCATGGCTAGATCATTTGATCCTTGTTTTGGTAACTAGTCAAGTGGGACAAGTTGAGCTTGGAAATGAGTGTCATAAGATGAGTTATAGGAAGTTCTTAGGTGAACAAGGCACAATCCACATTATTAGGTGCAATTGGTCAAGTTGTTGCGGTTGAAGCAAGCCAATATTATCACATGAACTGCAGTAGCCAAGGAATTGATTGGGTTCCCAAGACATGAAAAAATGTAAAGGCTAGTTGTGAGGACATGAGTGCCAAGGTGTGCTAGGGAATGCTAAGATGTGTTAGATAGTGTGAAGGCATGTCAAACGTGCTAAGATGTGCCAAGTGATAAGTCATGCCAAAATGTGCAAGGGTGTGTCAATGCATGCCAGGGACTGTCAAGGCAACAAAAGGGATACAAAATTTAAACTACAAGGAAACAAACACATAAAAGGGTTAATAAGTCATCAGTTTACCTTTTTCAAGAGGGGCATGCTAGGCCCACCAACAGTAGGTACCAATAGGTGCCAAGTGAAAATTCTTACTACATTCTAACTGTCAAATCTTCCTTTGTTGCTTATCATCTACTTTCCAAAAATTGATCTCAAATAAATTTAATATTAAACCATGCCAAACTATACCAAGGCATGTCAATGTATTCCATACATGCTAAGACTTTCCAAGCACCAACACATGCGAAGTGCCAATATGTGTCACATTGGCATGCATGATATGAAGTGGTAGGGCATATTGAAGAGTGCTAAGGTGTTTTAGAGAGTGATAATGCATGTTGAAGAGTGTTAAGGAGTAATAGGACAAAACATTAAGGGAGAACTAGGTCAAAATTCATAGAAGTTAATGAATATAAGGAACGTGTGCCAGGACTAGTGTTAATGAGTGTTAGTTGTCATGCCAAGGAGGGAGTGAAAAGGTATGATAAGGATTGGTAAGGAATGTTAGGGAATATCAAGGCATCTCAAGAAGTCTCAAAGTGTGCTTGGGAGTTCCAGGGTGTGCTAATTATATGTGCCAATTAGTGTGAAGATATGCCAATACATGCCAAGTTCTTAGGATGTGCAGGGTGCCAGGGTGTGTCAATGTGTGTCAAGAAGTTTCAAGGAAACAAAAGGAAGAACCAATAAGAGGGTTAATAAGTCTGGACTTTATATTTTTTAAAAGGGGCATGCTAACCACACTAATAATAGGTCCCAATACATGCCAAGTGGCATTGTGTGCCAAGTGCTAATGTATGTCAATGCATTCAATCAAGGTGTTGTAGGGCATGCTATGGACTACATGCATGCCAAGACATGCTAGGATAGTTCTATGTTGTGATAGTGCAAGCCACCATGTGCTTGGGCATCAATGTCATGAAAAGATGTTTTAGGTACAAATATGTTCCAAGACATGCGAGATGCTAAGAGATGTTAGTGTGTTCCAAAGCATTAAGTTAAGGTGTGCCCTAATCGTTGAGTAGTGTTAGGTCTTTCTCATTAATAGAATTGAAAAAGCTTGATTATGTATTAAATAATATATTCCCTACACACACTAGTGGGATTTTATATAAAGGGAATTTTCTAGATAATAAAATTAATAGATATGAATCATGTGTTAACTCATAGGAAAACTCTATTCGACTAGTCATTACTTGAGGGAAATGATACACACTGATTACTTCTTAAAAAATTGACTAACTCTAACCACTATGGCCTTGGAAATATTATAAAAAATACTCCACAATAATGGTATAAATCATTATCTTTTGACGAGAAATATATTAACAAGAACATAACGTCATCAAAAACTCATTGGAATGATCAATGGTGGCGAACATTTTTTTACCGTCACCAAAAGTAACAAAAATAACATCAGTGACAGTCATTAAAATTTCTTCACTAGAAGTGTCACCAAAGAGAGAATTATTGATGGGCCTTTAACGACCGTCACCAAAAGTGTCATTGAAAATGGCTTTGGCGATGGACCTTAAAGGACCATCACTACATACAATTACAATGACACTTTTCTAAGGACTGTCACTATATGTGACATTGGTGACAAACCTTAAAGGTTCGTCACAACCATGACCCTCACCAATGTCCTTTTTTCTTGTAGTGTATACAATTAAGGGATGATGTTTGGCTAGGAATCAAGTTAGAACCAATGAATGACAGTTGATCAATGATCACAATTATTCCTCCATGTAGGAAACACATCAAGAGAAAGGGAGAAGAGACAAGAGCTCCCATGACATAAGTATATTCAAGCCCAAGGAGTAAGTTAAAGTCCAAAGGTCGTTGCACAACTGTCACGTCTATATAGACAAATTTCGATCCCAGAGTAATAAGAAACTTAGGAAGGATCCCTAACAGTTGATTGGTTACTGTATTAAACACTAACATATTATAGGTAATAGGCACAACCTATGGAGAACTGAAAGCTTTCCAAGTAGTTGAGGAGAAAATACTAATAGAGGCCCCTTCATCTATTATGGTTCATGTATGTCTACATTATAGTTATGTACTATGATATCAGAGGGCATGTAAGAAGGAATATAGTATCCTGTTAGTTGACACTAATCAAAGGATGTGACCAGACTACTTGGAGGGGGTGTCAATTGAATGAGAGAACTTCCCCCTTGTGTTACGGCAATGAGAGGGTTTGCATCATGAACTATGGGAATGGGAGGATTTCCCTCCAATTCATGTTAATCATAAGAAAAAAAAAATAACGTGATTGGTATGAGGTTCACCCTTTGGGGGGAAAAGCCTGATCAACTGAAGCTAGAATCAGGTAAACCATTTTTTCAACCAATTATTAGGTAGGAACAAGCTCATGTGATTCTCTTTTAGATACAGTGGTATTATCTAGATATGAATTTTGATCAATCACTTGATCAACTAGTGGAGGATTAGGTAAAAGCTTCTAGTAACCATCCAGAAGTCACGGTCTAGAAGTCGTAAGGTTATCTAATATTTTTTAGGCTTCATCCATAGAAGGAAAAAGGTGAATGGGATGATTCCCTTCACATAACCTATAAGGAAATTTGACTTCCCCTTTTTCCCATGGACCTTATTATCAATAGTTTAGGGTTTATCACCAGCATGATCTCCAGAGGCCGATAACAAAGGTCGATATGAGTGTGTGGACCACGCATCTAATACCTTGGGAATACCAGGGAAATCTATAAGAGGGCAGTCGTTATTACATAATTTGCAAGGGAATTTGACTTTACCAAATAGAATGGAATATTTTTCAACATCAGTTGCGATGGTTGGAATAATGGGGTGAATAAACAAGTGAAGAAGGTGAGGGGTCAAATTTAGGATCAGCATGAGGTTGGGAAGAAGTTTGGACATTCAAAACCATGGGGATAGAAAATAACCAAATTGGAAAACCAACGATAAATCGTGGAAAGGAAAATGTTTCCATATAGGGATCACGAATATTTCCAAAAGAAGAAAAAGGATAAGGACTCCCATCAGAGGGGTTTCCTTGATTGGTAAACTCAGGAACTGTTTCTATTAGGCTCAACCTAAGATCTGCTGAGTTTTGCACAAGGATGATGTTATTTTGGTGGCAGTAAATTTTAAAATTAAATAAAAATAAAAATAAAAAATGGTAATATAGGAAAAATGATAACCAAGCAACCATGAGCTTCAATATACACCTTGGTTAACCAAGGACTTGACATATGGAAGACATTCTCCCAAATTTTGTGTTTGGTATATCATGGTTTACAAGTTGGCTGACTCGGTTACCTATGGCAGGTTTACAACCTATTACGGTCTCCAAAAATATACATAAAGGTACATGGGAGCTCAGTCCATAGCAGAATTATCTAATGTGTAATAGTTTGATGAAAGCATCCCCATATACTTACCATACGTTGAACATAGTCCTATATGCTTCAATATGTCGGATAAGATATCAACCTCAGGATGCTACACAGGCTGTTACCGATATATGCAACTATTAACTATGTTACAACATGTCTCTAGCGTATACCTCTAAATTTTTGCATTAATTCCAAATGCTTCTTAGGTTTATTGAGTAAATTTTAATGTTGATCATTGATTATGTTTCAATTTTTGGCTCAATAATGATCTCAAATGAATCCCTACAATGTAGCTAAATGAAAATAATAATTCATTACATTTTGTTGAAATCTAAACTAATGAGGGAGATAGTGCAAACAATAATGTAGTAAACAAGAAATTCAACAACCAATGATGCCCCCTAGGTAGCTCAAAATTATCGAAATGCAACTCTAAAATTAATTCACTTTGACTATCCCAAATGCAATCTTATTGAAAAAAAAATAACTTCTTTCTTCACTAAGATGAACCAAACATATTTTGTTTTTTTATTTTAATTTAGATGCTCAAATGAAAACTAATGAAATTATTGAAACAATCAAAGAAAAACTAACCAAAAAAACAAATAATTATGTAATATCCAAAAATGGGAAAGATAGGAATATAGAACATATGCACAATTCCAACTACGGTAAAATAAGAATAAAACATGTAGAACTAGAAAAATGTTGGAATACATAAAAATGCCATACATATGAGAAGAAACATCTGATCCATATCATTATGTATAAAAAACAAATGAATATACACAATGCTCCAAAAAGTGATACACTCAAACCATCCAAAGAAGGTTGAAACAACTCTACTCAAAACTAGCAATCAAAAGTAAAAAATGTTGCTATTGCTGGAAACTACTACTGCTAGGAAGAAGATACATGTATGAGAGGTTGCTGGAGTGCTCATAAACCTTTTGGGTTGCACACTGCACCCCTTCCGGCTGAGTTACGCACTCCCTGGAGAAAAATACTGATCTGGGGCTGAAATAATGATCTATCTATTGAAATATCACCCACTGAACTCAATAACTAAAGGGTTTGTCCCTTCTCTTGATCCCAAGCTGAGAAACTTAGGATTTGGATCCTCTAATGAATATGCAGTTGATGCACACACAACTATTAGGTAATACTCTGTTGTCTAGGAGGGATGATGATGTACCATACTAATAGGTAATACAATGATAATCCCATGATGATGAAGTGATTCCTGGAGTGAAGGATTAATATGTCATAGGATTCGAAGTTGAGTTTCTTGGAGCTTCCTCTTCTCCTCAAACCCTCACTGCAGAATTACACAATTCCTACAGGAAATGTTGCTGCATAAGAGAATAGATGTATGGCCTAATGTCGGATATTTCAATGAAACTCATGAAATACTGTAATGAATCCATAGTGTTAAGGGCTAATCCCTCCATAGGTTTCTGAAGAGAAGTGTGGCAAAACTAAATCCTTCCGAAGAGATCTATGCAAGATCCTTTCTTTCCCTCATCTTCCTTTTATGGTCGTGAGCCTTCCCTAGCCTTGGCACACCTCATAACTATGCTACAACTATGGTCACTAGCCTACATAAATCCTACGTTGTCCTCCATGATCTTCATCACTACTGCAATTACTCTCCACTTCCTCCATCATGTGTTCATTTATTAGACCACTTCCTCGATCATCTCTGCAATTGCTTCTCCACTATCTCCATCATCTTGCATTTATTCATCCATTATCTCCATCATCTTCCTCATTTATTCACTATGAACTCCACTCTTTCTTCATTATCATGTTTCTCCACTACTCCATAATGCAACTCCACTAATCAATTAACCCATATTCACACTATAGAAGAAGACTTTATTTATTTACTGGGTTCATGTGTACCTCCACCCTTTTCTTTACTTAACTAAATAAGAAAAGTAAGAAATATAATATTCTAATTAGTTGATGGAAAGTTTGGAATATTACAGTCCTCCTCACAAAAAAATTTCTTATCCTCAAGAAGCTGCAAAAGTGGATGCTTCAGAAATCCATCTTCCTCTAAATTGGCATCCTCATATGGAAGGTTTCCCCATCTGCTCCAATGTGTCGTGAATTCCCATCTCCATAGTTGCCTCTCTAGAATGTCTAGAATGACATCCAACTGTGAAGCTAGATGCATCTCCTCATCAATGAGTCCTGAAGTGGCAACCATCTATTGTCCAAGAGCCTCTTCTCTACATGATATATTTGAAGTGTAGCAGTTCCTTCCCCAAGTGGGAAGTCCCAACTCATGAACTATCTATCCAACCCATGCTACATGCCTCTCCATGCTCTAGTCCTTGGCCCTAGTGGCCTTACTTTCTCTACACATCATCTCAACTCTATGTAAAGTAGGAAATAGAGACATATGGATTGACATGTGAAATGTCAAACCATACTCTCCCAATAGTAGCCACCGCAGCAATGCCTCATGTTGCCATACCACATCATCATCATACCAAGTATGGTAGACATACTCTCTCAAGAGAAGACACCATAGTAATTCCTCTCGCTAGCACATCACATCATCGTAGTAAAAATCATGGTAGCCATACTCCCTCAAGAGAAGCCAATGAACCAAGTCCTCCTACTGCCATAATACATCATCATGCCAATTATAAAACAGTGACATCCAAATTGACATGTGGAATATCATATGGTGGCCATACTCTCCCAAGAGTAACCCATACAGCCATGCCTTAAACTGTTGCATCTCATCACTATTGTGCAAGGTAGAAAATAGTGATATACCAATGGGCATGTAAAATGCAATGTCTTGGCCATACTCTCACGAGAGTAGCCAACGCATCCATGCCTCATACTGTGGCATTACCTCGGTACTGTGCAAGGGATGGAACATACCAATCTTAAAGGTTGGGTGGTAACCATACTCACCCAAGAGCAGCCAGTGCACCCATGCTTATTTTTGCCCTATTTCATAGATTTACAAGTAGCTTTCAAGCCATTTTCTCATCATATCCATGCATCCATCTAACTGTGGGTGATGACTCACGTCATGCACCATCTCGGTATCCACCCAATGGAGAGGCTCCCATAAAAAAATTCTCATACAATAACTGTCCTCATCACTATCTATGGCCTTGGGAAGACCATGAAGCATGAAGACATCCTAGAAAGATAATCAAGTCATGGGTGAAGGGATGTACTTTGTGAAAATTTCAAAGCAATCTGCATACCTCGACAGTGGATCAATGTCGACAATACCATCTTCCATAATCTGATGACAATATTTGCACTCCATTATATGTTGAAGTGCATCCTCCTCGAGGTCTCTCAATGAGACCCTCTCACCGATGGCCTGGTAGAACCTATGAGGTTCAGAATATGCTGCATGTAAAAACTTCTCTTTGAGCTATGAGGTACTCATCAAGAAGGCTTTGTCTTGATAATGGAATATGTTATCCATTACATGATTTCTACCATCTACCATCTGCCCATCCGATGCTTCATATGTGAAGTGGTCATCAGAATGATCAAATAATAGTTGGTCCCTCAAATCATCATTGCTCCTCAGTGAGAGCACTGCTTATCTCCATGATAGTGCATCTGCTGTGATATGGCCATCTCCATAGACAATGCTGAACTCATAGTCTCGCATTGTAATGATCCACCATTTTTGCCTTTCTGCAACTACTGCTCCTCAAAAAGATGTCAGAGACTATGGTGGTTGGTCTTCACCCGAAATATACTGCCCATAAAATATTGTCGGAATTTGACCAATGCATGCATAATGGCCAATATCACTTTATCATTAATAGAATACGAAAACTCATGTGACAGTAACTTCCACTCCTTGAAAGCTATTGTATAGCTCCCCTACATTAGGACTATGCTAATCCCATCCTCAGAAACTCCACACTCCAACACGAAATGTTTTGTGTAGCTCAACAACTTCAAACTGGGATAGTTATACATCTTCTCCTTGAACCAGTCAAGGGTCCTCTGCATAATGACAATCTACTGCTCCAAATCAGCAATGTGCTCTAACCCTTGGTCATGAAATTTCCATGATGGCATGACCCCAAAAATATCCATCTGATGTGTTGAAATAACATGGGGTAGAAATTTTTGTATACCTTGGATTAGTTGATTCTTGGGAACATCTTTGAAAGCTACAAGAGTTCCTCCAACCAGTGCAATTTCTTCTCCAACTACTGGTGATGGTGATGGCTTCTCCTCTACTATTGCACTAGCATTGGTATCTTCTTCCTCTTCCTCATGCACCTCCTAAATCATGCCTTGGACTCTCAATGTCAAAGTATTGATAACATCTTACCAAAATGAAAGTGCTCCTCCCACTGATGCAAGTACCTCTACTATAGCTCCTAGTGGTGGTAGTTGCTCTTCTCCTAGAGTATCAGTGATGACATATTCCTTTTTCTCCTCAAATATATTCTCACCAATGTCAGAAAATGTCTCAATGGAGTGCTTATGTTTTTATTCCGTTAAATCACTTTACAAATATTTGAGTGAACTCTCGATATGCAGTCACTCTTGCATGCTTCAATCTGTCGAACCACTAGTCATTTGCTTCACCCTCAGGGTGTAGCACTGCAATCTGAATAACTTCCTTTTTCTCTACTAGGTGTAGCTATAATAATGCATCTAACTTCTCCATCCAAGATTTTTTCATGCTTTTGGATGACCTATTGAATGTAGGGAGAAATAATCTATTCTCCATATGCCCTCTTCCTTTGTTGCTGATGCGGTGTCTCCAATTCTCTTTAATCTGGAAAAACTATAGGAAAGTGAGATTCTCTTTGACTTCTCTAGATTGATATTTTTACTCTGCAAGATAATCACTAAGAGTCACATGCTACAAATATCCCCCATCTCGATTCCATTCATTTCCTTTTTCAAGGAAAGTGGGCAAAGTAGGGCGTTGTGGAAATTTCTACACTGTCGGTTGCTTATACTGTTGATAGGAAGTGCTCAGACCTTCTCCATTATGAAACCCTCTTGAGGTTTCCTTTTTCCTTTCCCTTCTAATTTCTTTGATCTCCATGCTGAGATCATGTATAGATTTGAAGAGAATTGTGGGAAAACTCAATCCTTCCGCCATTGTAGAATTCTTCTTTTTCTTCTTGTTCTTCTTATTCCTCTGATGTCTGCAATTCCCACAAGCTGAGCCAAAGATCATGCTCTGATAACACTATAATATCCAAAAATGGGAAAGATAATAATATAGAATGTATACACAATTTCAACTATGGTGAAATAAGAATAAAACATACAGAACTTGAAAAATGTTTGAATATATAAAAACCTCACACATATGAGTATAAACAACTGAGCCATATCATTATGTATCAACATCAAATCAATATACGTAGTTCTCCAAAAAGTGATGCACTTAAGCCATCTAAAGCTGGTTGAAACAAATCTACTAAAAAGTAGCACTGGAAAGAAAAAAGTGTGGTTGTTGCTGGGAATAAGATCTATGTGTGAGATGTTGTTGGAGTGCTTAGAAAGATCGAGGATTTTAACCATAGACTCTAATCTAAAAAACTAGAGAAACCTGGAAATGGTTTGGCCAGATTTTGAGTTTGGAATTTCAGCCACTTTTGGGTTGCACACTGAACCCCTGTTGGCTGAGTTACGTGCTCCCTAGAGAAAACTGCTGATCTAGTACTAAAAGAATGAACAATATACTACAATAATACCCACTCAGTTAATTAATTCAAGGGTTCGTCCCTTCTCGCTATCCCAGTCTGAGAAACTTAGGATCTAGCTCCTCCAATGAATATGCAGCTGTTGCATGCACAACTATTGGGTAATACTGCACTATCTAAGAGGGTTGATGATGTAGCCTACTGATAGATAATACAATGATGATCCCATGCTACTGAAGTTATTCTCGGAGCGAAGTATTAATCCCTCACAAGATTCCAAGCTGAGTTTCTTGTAACTTCCTCTTCTCCTCAAACCCTAACTACATAATTACACAATTCCTGTAGGAATTTTGTTGCATAGGAGATTAGATGGATGGTCTGATGCCAGACATGTAAATGAAGCTACAGGAAGATTGCAATGAAATCATAGTGTGAAGGGTTGATCCCTCCATAGGTTCCTTAGTTGAAGTACTGAGAACAAACTTCCAACTCTCAAAACCAAATTCAGGAATGAGTAATTCCAATAGCTGGAAGTGTAGATGAGAGTGGTTCAAAGTGGTATTGATTTCTGGATAATGAATGCTGCCAAAGAAAACCCTCCTAGAGTAGGAACTCGAAGTGCCCCATGGGTAAGGGTGGGATTCCCACTGGGGAACACCCGGTGCTAAACATAGCAGCAGACTTAGCTAAATAGCTGAAGCATGCAAAAAAGTGTCTTACAACACTCAACAATAAAAATATGGACTTCCATTCCTTTTCTGCTCTCATATTCCTTTTATGATTATGAGTCTTCCCTAGCCTTGCACCACCTTATAACTGCACTGCACATGTGGCCACGAGCCTCCATAAATAATGCACTATCGTCCATGATCTTCATCACGACTACAATTACTCTCCACTTCCTCCATCATGTGTGCATTTAATCCACCACTTCCTCCATCATCTCTGTAATTTCTTCTCAACTATCTCCATCATCTTGAATTTATTCCTCCATTACCTCAATCATATTCATCATTAATTCTCTATGACCTCCACTCTTTCTTCATTATCATGCTTCTCCACTACTCCATAATGCCACTCCACTACTCAATTAATCCAAATTCACACTATATAAGTGCACTTTATTCTTCTACTGGTTTTATGGGTCCCTCCTATTAGCGCTCAAATCTACCTCAGGCTGAAATGAAGTAAAACTCAAGGCTACATCAAACCACGCTCAGCCTCGTAGCTAGCCCTATGAGGACAGGAGAGGGCTCTCTCCATCAATCTCGGTAAAATGAGCAATAAGATGCGAGATGACTTACAATAAGAACTGATTTTAGGCTAGTAAAGAGATAAGTATGTTTGATTTTTTGGTTTTTGGTTTTTCGCTGGAGAAATGGGAAAACAAATTTTGGGTCCGGGGATAAGGTCAGACCTTTGCAGATTTCGAGTTGGGGCGAGGTAGGTGACGGTCTTGATGCTTTTGATTAGATATATGGACAGTTTAGACCGACAAGGAGCTGAAGAGGGCAAAGAAGAACTTGGATCCTCTTCAAACAGTTGAAAACATACAAAACTAACTGAATTCAAAGGCTGAGCACTATAAACAATGGATTCAACCTTATTCATTCATTCAATTTAGTTCAGAAGCATATAAAAGGATGGCATACATTTAAACATGAAGAAAATTACAGTAAAAAAAGAGGAAACACCATCAAGAACAGAACACCACAAGGATCCCAACAAGTGCCGCAAAACCTCTGATCTTTCCTTAGCCAAAATATGAAAAATATGTACAATGATATCAAAAGTCTCCCAAGAGTCCAACCCGTAGAATGCCTCAGAAATTAAAATATATAGATCACTCTAACACCTTTCCCCACCTCTAGGGGTCGAATTCCCTCTTCAGGGATCAGTTTCAACCAATTCTAATCATGGAACTACAATCTAGGCAGCTAAAAACTTGCCTCTAAAAGAGTGGGAACTGATCCATTTACATGATTTTTACCCTTTTGAGAGTGAATATTCTAGTATAGATAAAAATAAGCCAAAGTTACATTCCAAACATAAATTTACATCATAAAAACCCAAAAATTCCATCCACAAGCAAAACTGGTCCATACTAGCCGAAAATCTGAGCTGGCAGTTGAAAATTCAGCAAAAATTTAAGTGGGTCGCATTTGAGCCAAGTGGGTCTCATTTGTTTTAGCCTGAATTCAAGGTACTTCAAGGCATCCAAATTGTGCTCATGATAGCTCGTTGGAAAGCCCTAGATGTTGACTATCCAACCCAAGTGGAATTTCCCAATTTGGAGCTCATTTGACCCTCAAAAACTTCTTTCTCCCAGAAGTACTTCCTTCTGGTGCAAAAGGTGGCAGCAAGGTGGTTTTCATGGTGTTTTTGAGCTCTTTGACCATCCAGAATCTGATGAAATTCTTAGGTAATGTTTGAGGATGCATAATTGACCATGAAAAATCCAAAAATGCAAAAATTTCCTCCAGCAAGTGTCCCAAAAAAAAGTGAGCATATGAGTGCGAGACCCACTTAACTGAAAAACCTCTTTTTTGACCCAAAAATTTCAAAATGACAAAATTTTCTCCGAATTTGCTCAAATTCGGAGCGGAGGTCCCCAATCATGTATCTTGCCTAGTCAACAAAGCCTCAGCCAAAATCTGAAGTGGATTAGGCCTTTTCCGCCGTCTTAGTGCTTTGCGCAACCTCCTCTTCAAAATCTTCATTCTCGCTTTGCAGACATGCATGCGAGCCCAATAATGGCCTTTCATGTGACGAAGCATGTCTTTGTCTTGATTGGCCTTCACCAACAATTTCTCCAGATGAATGTTCACATGTGTGAGTACAGTATCTCGGTCAGCTGGTGTCATGTCACCGGGTCTCTTTCGATTCCACTGTCGGTCCTCACGGATTCGACGCAGCTCATAATATGTGAGCTCATCCTCAAGCTGTTTGTTGCGCTGCTCCAAATAGTTTATCACCCACTGAGCCTTCTGCAATTGATCTTTCAGCTTGTCATTCTCATCCCTTTGCTCCTGGATGACTTCCCTCAGTTTCGAGCTAGGAGAGCTCGCATCAACATCAATGACTGTGAAATCTGTGTCCCGGCCTCCTGATGGGCCCTCATCATGCATGGGCCTCTTGCCCCTGTCCTGTATCTGTACCTGCGCTGAAGAAGAAGGCGAGACCCGTTACACATTATGTGGAGATAATACTCGCTCTGCTGATGAAGTCGGCAAGACCCCTTCCACCTCACGTGGAGATAATACTCGCCGTGTCGCTGCAAATAAGGCCCTGTGGCCTCGCTGATATGTCCGAACCAAAGGAGTGCTGATATGCTCAACCTCAGGAATGTCCGGCTGGTGTGAAGACTCTCCCGCATCATGAACTGTCTCGGGAGGCGGCTGTGGCACTGTGAAAAAGTCACGAGAAATGAAATCCTCCCAAGTGATGCCCTGCTCTGCCAACTGATGTAACACTATGATCTTGATCAAAGCGTAATGGTATATACTCCTGTACTGCTGCACTGGGCTCGTCTTCTTTTGCACAAAAATCACCATCCTCTCTATGTTGTGATATATGAAGTACGGAATATTCATCATACATACCCTTGTGAAGCGCATCAACAAACGAATATGGTACGCAAAGAGACGGGCATATCTGCCCTCCCAACTAAAATACTGAATGATGAGTTTCATCAACGGTGCAAACTCATCCCTCAAGAATATGAATGGAAAAACTCTGCCCAAGTACCTCATATATCCAGTTTTAATGTATGGCTCATAGTGGAATTTCTCTAAATGCTGACGTTTGTTCCATTCCTTGCCCATGTTTGGTATGCCAGTGGCCTGAGCAATAGTCAAGGGTGACAAAATGAAATCAACCCCGGCAAGATTTACCCGGCCATCCCGTAAATGTAGAACAAACAGACGACCTAGTTCACGACGAAGCCGGGTTTGTGCAATCATCTCACAAAATCGAAAACATGACAAATACCGAAAACAATCCATTGCTAGTGGACATGCCTGCAACCGAGCCAAAGAAGTAGGCTCCTCTCTGCGATGATCACCACCTTTGACAACTCTGTGAGACCCCCGTGGCACATTACCTTCAGTCGTGGAATCACTGCCTGACTCTTGCTCATACACTGACTCTGTCTCTGACATGGCTTTGAAAAAAATATTGGCAATATGTATACTAATATAAATGCAGTGAAAACACAGTTATAATGTATGTTTCAACACCCAATAAATATCACCCACTGTCAAAGTACCATAAGGAAACAAACAATGATAACAGCTCTGTTTTAGGTGGATTGAGATAAAAGCACAGTCTCTGTTTTAATTGCAAGTGAAATTTGACAAATGGTAGCATGCAGCCTTTAGAATACTGGATAAAATTTGTCAAAGGGAACAATGAGTATAAGGCTGTGTTTGTCAATGGGAAATGAACAATAAGTATAAGATTGTGTTTGTTAATGGGAAGTGAGACACAATATGACAATGATCACCATGAAACACAAGCCATGACAGTGGTAAAACAATAATGATGACAACGGTGGTATAACAAGTGTGAAGGCAGTGGGGCTTTGACAATACATGCAAAGGTAGATATATCAATCATATAAGGTGGGAAAATACTCATAAAACCATCCATATGTATTTAAAAACCCTGAGGAACAAATCTGCCATGAATGTAGGGTTTCACTTTTCCATTCAAATGTTTAAAGTCTTCAAGATACCACAACCACTTTAAAATCTACTGAGCAATAGTTTAGAACCTGTTTGAAGGCAGCTGGAGATGATTTAAATCGAAACTGGGCGCCCAACGCAATTTTTCTGAACTATGTTAGCAAGTGGGTCGCATGCGATCAAGTGGGTCACTTTTTCCAAGTGGGTCGCATGCGTTATAATTTACACTGGAGAAAACACCCAGGTGGGTCGCATTTTCCAAGTGGGTCGCATGCGCCCAAGTGGGTCTCACGACCTCCAAACTCTGTCAAAAATTCTCCAAAACACGATTTCGGCCTCCAAACTCTTGATTTCGACTTCTATGCTACGGATTTTGGCAAATGAACTTGTTTTCCATTATATACATGAGGAAAATATCTTTCACAATCAGATTTGATTTCAAATCTATTTGATAACCCACATTACAATGTTTTTGCATTTTTACATTTGGCTTTTTAATACAATATCTCTCTTTTGGCTTTTCTGAGTTTTGAATTGATGATTTTGTTGTCTCTTGCAGGGATATGGCTCTTTATCTTAGGAAAAGATCAGAGGTCTGCATTGAAACTTCTTCTTGGTGAAATGAATACAATTTATTACAAAAATAAAATTGAACAATTTCTAGTTCCAAAACAGAGTTTTGGACTAGAAATGTTTTCAAATGCTAATGATAATAAAAACATGAAATCAAAATTTGCGGAACCATCCTCATCCTGCGGGCTTTATGACATGTATGAAAATGACTCGAAAACCCTAGACTCTAGGACTAAAGACACTTATTGACATTTAATGACCATAAATGAAATGATGATGATTTTGAGTGATTTTTGGGAAATTTTTTAAATAGCCCTGCAGGTGTAAGCATGAGGAAACATAAGACAACAGACCCCCTCGTCAGTCAATGGCATGCTCCTAGCGAAATGCAACGAAGTGGAACAAGCGAGACACCTAAGAATGAATATGCAAAAAACGAAATGATCCCTGACGGAGGGCTGTAAGGACCGACTCTAACATTGGCTCCAATGGGGATGGTGGCTCCATGGAGATGCCAAGAACGGCAGATCTCTGGGGGTGTCAGACAATGCCTTTCATCCATTGGGCGATGGAGTCATTATTTCAACTGATAAAACAAAACTTTGGAAATTTTTATTGACTTCAGATTTGACTAAAGACTGACTGAAATTTGACCAAAACTGACATGACCAAAACTGACATGACTTTAAAACTAAAAGACTGATAAAACTGACTTGACACTTTCAAACAAACCAACCTCCATCTCCAGAATTATAGCCTTCGCTCCGGGCCCCAGACTGAAGATGAAAGATCAGTACACACTTGCAACGAAATAAAAGTAAAATGATATATACAATGAAAATGAGATCAGCAGAAGATACTTAGAAGTAATATCGCTTCAGCAACCGACCATTGATCGGTCCTCCAGGACAATCATCTCCATTCATTTCTTTGAGAAGAAATGCATTTTGACCCCGATACGCTGCAATCTTAAAAGGACCCTTCCACAGATTTTCAAATTTGCCGTGCTTTCCCTTATCCTCATTCCGAGCATCCCATTTCAAAACTACCTCATCCAACTGAAACTTATCTGCTTTTGCCTTTCTGTCGTAGATATTCTTTACGCGCTCCTGCAACTTGAAATTATTTTGAAATACCTCCTCTCGTGTCTGTTGTAAATGAATCATCTGATTAATCCTCCGCTGCATAGGATCTTCCTCACTCCCAGCCTCCTGAAGCAATTTGACCACCGGGACAGCAAGTGAAGTAGGAAAAACCGTATCTATTCCGTACACCAGCTCGAAAGGAGACATGCCAATTCACTTTTTCTGACTTACTCTATCAGCCCACAGCGCATTCATTAATTTCTTATGCCAGCCCCTTTTGTTGATTTCTAGCAATTTCTTAATGATATTCACCAAGGACTTGTTTGAAGATTCCGCCAAACCATTTCCTTGCGGGTGGTAAGCGGTCGAATGTCCCAAACTAATATTGTACTTATAGAAAAATTCAACCATCCTTTTAGACTTGAAGGCCGCTACATTATCTGTGATTATTTTGCTAGGACACCCAAAACGTGACAGAATATTATTTTCAAGAAAAGAGATAATTACCGCATCCGTGGCCTGTCGAGTGGGAATCGCCTCAATCCACTTCGTGAAGTAGTCTGTAGCTGTCAATATCCATCTATGCTGTCCGGAAGATGCTGGGTGAATTTCCCCGATAAAATCTAATCCCCACTGCTGGAATGGTGCGCTAACTTCAATTGGTTTTAGAGGCAAAGGCTGTAGTTTCTGCTTCCCTTCGAAAATTTGACACTCATGACAATTCTTAATAGCCTTAAATACATCAGAAAACAAAGAAGGCCAATAATACCCTGCCCTTAGAATCTTATTCGCCGTGGTCTTCCAAAACAAATGGCCTCCACAGTCACCTTTGTGAAAGTCCTCCAAAACTTTTTGAGCTTCCTCCTCTACCAAACAATTCAACAACATACCTCCAGGGTCTTTCCAATATAATGCAGAATTCAGAATGCAGAATTTATCAGCTCTTAACTTCAATGTTCTACTCTTATTTCTAGGCATCCCAGGCAGTGAAGACAAATTCTGAAGCACGTATAAAATGTCAGCATACCAAGGGGAAGAAACAAAAATATCGGATACCTGAACTGACGTACTTTCCTCATCTTCATCGGACATGGCAGCGATCAAATTTATGTCTAGAGCATGCAGATTTGTTTCAGCCATGAGCTTGGCAAGTCCTTGTCCTTTGATCAGCTTGGTTGGTTTAATTTCCACATCGTATTGTAACAATGCAGCGATCCACTTACCCCTTCTTCCCTCTGGATCTGCCTGTACCAAAACATCTTTAACTGTTGCGTTAGGAACGTATGCTATAATGTGGGAATGTAATATGTACACACGGAAATCTTTCAAGGCCTTTACAAGTGCAAGTGCTTGTTTCTCAATGATATTGTACTTCAATGCTCCATCCCTTATGATCCGACTGAAAAAAGCAATGGGCTTCTCAACTCCATCCCTTTTTTGCATCAAAACAGCTGCCAATGTGTGCTCAGAAGCAAAAGAAAATAAAATGAAGTCCTGTGTGTAATTCGGGCTGATTAAAATAGGGGCCGAGGAAAGAGCTATCTTTACCAAATTGAATGATTTCACTGCCTCTTCTGTCCACTTTACCTGACTGTCCTTTTTCAGCATGTTCGTGATTTCTCTAAGGTGTTCTGCAAGATTTGGAATGAAACGACACAGAAAATTCATTTTACCATTGAATGACTGTATTTCTTTCTTGTTCCGGGGCTGTTCAATCTGCTGTATGGCTTCAACACGTGCAGGGTCAACTCGAATGCCATCTTTCGATATGATGTGGCCAAGGAGCTTGCCTTCATCCATGGCAAAAGGGCTCTTTTTCGGATTCAACGAAATGCCATATTTTCTGCACTTCTGGAAAACAATTTTCAAATGATATAAATGTTCCTCATCAGAGTTTGAAAACACAGTTAAATCATCAAGGTAAACAACCAAAAACACATCTTTCTCGTTGGCAAAAGCCATGTCCATTGCATGCTGAAAGGTAGCGCCTGCATTCTTTAAACCAAACGACATTTTTGCATAATGAAATGTTCCCCAAGGAGTGGTGAACGCAGTCTTGTCACGATCATCTTCCTGCACTAAAATCTGATTATAACCCGAGTATCCGTCGAGTAGTGACATCCTTGATGCTCCAACTACTCGCTGCAATATATGGTCCATTTTTGGCAGCGGATAATTGTCTTTTAATGATACCTTATTCAAATTTCTGAAGTCGATACATAAACGGATCTCACCTGTCTTCTTTATCACGGGCACCAAATTTGATATCCAATCTGAAAATCGAATAGGCACAATGATTCCTGACTTATACAACCTATTTACCTCTTTTTCGATCGATGGTAGCAGCTTTGGATTGATTCTCCTCAACTTTTGATGAAAAGGCTTCTGATTTGGTTTGATGGGGATAGTATGCTGAATGATGTTAGTATCATATGTTTTTAGATCTGAATAATCCCACGCAAAAGCATCAGAAAATGAAGACAACAATTTCACATATTCTGCCTTTACCTTTGGTGACAATGACTTTGATAATTTTACCATCTTGGGATTCTCAGCTGTCCCAATATTTACCTCTTCGACACCTTTTTCAGTCGGCCTCAATGTCGGTTTGCGGGCTACATCGTCTTGATCAAACAACTCTTCCAAAGGAATCAATCCCTTAGGAATGATGTTATTCTTAAGTTGCAGCACTTCCTTTTGGTTTATCTGTATGTCATCATTACCATCATCATGTTCCGTATCTATGGAGGAGTCTTTAAACTTACCCTTATTCTGGAGAAAATCACTAATCTCCTCATCATCCTGAAAGACTTGCCAACATCGCTGATTGTCTGGAACGGTAGGGCGGTGTTTCACATGAATCTCGAATTTGTTGCTGGAATTCATCGGAATTTTAAGATTGCTTGCTACCTTAGCAAGTCCATCAGCAACACCATTTTGTATGCGGGGCACACATGTCAAAGTATGATCAGAAAATAACTTCAGAATGTCCAAGACTGCATTACGGTAAGCCCTCATGCGAGGATGCTTAGCCTGAAACTCACCTTTAACTTGCTTTATCACCAATTCCGAATCACCATATACTGCAATCCTTTTCGCTTTCAGCTTCTTAAGAATCTTAAGGCCAGCAATAAGAGCCTCGTATTCCGTCTCATTATTAGAACAGTCAAATGCCAGCTTGTAGGAACACACTCTCACATTGCTCGGGACCTTATCCGGAGCGGAAAACGGACTACGAATCCAAACACCAATTCCAGCACCATCGCTACCCACTGCGCCATCAAAATCCATGGTCCAAAGACCATCCTCATCGTCCTCTAAATGCTAAAACTGTACCGGCTCTGTTTTTTCTGTTTGTTGTCCATTGTCTTCAGCTGATTGCTCCATAATAGCTTGTTTTTCTCTTCTTTCTTTTTGCAAAACTTCTCTAAAATTCTCAGTGATTTCTGGTATGTCTTCTGCCTGAACTAATTGACTTTCTATATCATTAAAACTATCAGCAAGCAACACAAATGACTCTAAGTCGGTATGTACATAATTAACAGGATGATTGATTGGCTTCTCTTTGCTAGTTATCATGTATTTCATCTTCTGCTCTCGGTATAACTTTCTCATTTGACCGAAGACTGGAATTGTAGCATAAGAGAAATCTAACTGAAGTGTACCTTTCAACTTTGCCTCCCAATATCGTGAAAGGAGCATACCAAATCGTGGAGGAATGTCCGCCACCACCACATCCATCAAGACATTCTTTGCTGGAATTTGATCTAAGCTTACAACCAAATCTTTGATGAGTCCTATACATCTCACACGGCTGGAATCAAATGAGTATAAATCATGATATTTTCTTGTAATATCTAATCCGAACTTTTCCATGATTGCCTTTGGCATCAAATTGTGCGAAGCACCCGAATCGAACATAGCATTGTACAAAACATATTCATGCAACCTCAAACTGATATAAAAGGGGGGAACATCACTGTCAGGTGACTCACCATCTAATGCAGGCCCGAAAATCAGTTCTGGCTGATCATCCTCAACATTAACTGTATCGAACATGGGATCAAAGTTCAGAATTTTGGAGACTTGCCCGCGATAGCTACTGCTCTTCATGATTTCTGTCAAAGGAATAGATATTTTTAATTTGGAAATCTCATTTTCCAAACTAAATGCTGAAACTTTCTAAACTTCTTTGACCGGAACTTCCTTCTTTTTAGCCTTGTCTTTCACTATGTTTGACTGATTTACTTTCTCTGTTGATGATACTTTACTAGCTGTGGGATCAAATGTCTCTTTTACTTTCTTCTGTGGTATCGGTGAATCCGTCTTTGGTGCTGAAGCTTCTTTTCGTTTCTGAATTGGATTTATGGGCACATCTCGATTTCTCAAGGAGTATTGCTTTTGTTGGGCAGACAAAGCATTCAAATATATTCTTTGGTATTCATCTGACTCTTCCTCTAAATCTGCATCATTTGCTAGAATGAAATCTTCATCTTTCTGAACAACTGAACTTTCTCCGTATTCTTCATCTTCAGTGATATAGATAGGAAGATCGTCGGGAGTGAAGAAATGATTTTGCTCACCTGATACATCATCATCATCGTCGGAATCATGACTCACAAAATTCTGCAAAAGAGGTGTCTTAATCTGCTGTTGGGCTGCTGGCTCTGGTGGTCTTTGTTCACGCTGCTTTATTCTGAACTGTGGCTGCTGCTGGCCACGATAATTTGGATTCCGAATCTGCGTTTCTGATTTTTCAAGATTCATTCTCTTAAACATTTTCTCCATCTCACAAATCAAGTGTTGTTCAGATGTAGATGTGGAAGGCTCTTCTTTTATCGTCACTCTTTTCTCTGCTTTCAACCGTGCTCTTTTATCGTTCAGATTTGCCTCAACACTAACAGCGATCTTCTGCATATCTTCTAAAGTTGGCGGATCTCTATCACGAAGGGAATAAGCCATCTCCGGATCAAAGCCATCCGGGAATTTAAGGAGAGCAGACTTTTTAGACGGTCTCAAGTCATCTGGAATTGCATTATACACCGTATTGAATCTAATAATATAATCCTGAACAAACTCACCAGGATTACGTTTGATACTTGTATATTCTGAAGTAATCTGCAGCGGATCCTTTTTCATCTCCCATCGATCTAAAAATTGATCCTGAAGTTCTTGCAATGTGTTGATACTTCTGGCTTGTAGAGCTCTGAACCATTTACGAACCTCCCCTCCAAAAGTCTGGGCAAACAATCTCATTGAAACATTTTCTGCATCAACCTCATGCAGATCCAAGAATTCTGTCATTCGAATGATGTGCTGCTGAGCGGATATACTCTGTGGTGTGCCATCAAATATGGGAATTTTGCTTTGGTAATCAGCAGGCATAGGATCTAAATTGGCTGGTAAAGCAAGAGGTGCAAATCTGGCTGCCATGACTCTTGGCGGATTGATAATAATCTGTTGTCTAGGAGAAATAGGAGGACTAGGAGCAGTAGGTGTGTGAGGTATATGCGGTGGAGATGGAGAAGAAATTACTATGGATTGCTGATCAGAAAACTCAGGCTGAACCGGAATGGTAGGTATAAAGGGAGGTTCAGTAGGGATCAGTGAATTCAGGAGTGTTGATATCCACAATGGAATTTTGCAACTATCTATCCAAGTAATGCGAAACAAATCTATATTGCAAATCTTCGGTAAACAATGGATCCGGAACTAATCTTGACAACTCAGTTTCAGAAAAATTTACAAACAAGGATGTTTCAAATCGTGCATCAAAAGGAATTTCATCAACATATATAATTTTCACAGGACAGGATGGAGATCTAGATAGCGATCTGGAATTCCCAAAACTCACTTGACTTTCTCTTTCAGAACTTTCTTGACTTCCTTGTCTTCTGAGGATCCTAGGAATCAGATTTGGATTTTCAAATACTGTTGGTGGATCAGGGTCAGGATTCGACCTAGTATTCCTTCTTGAAGCCAGTGTATTGATCTTCTCGGGATAAATTTCAAGAAACACAATCAATTATTTTCAGCCTTTCGACTTCTAGACTCAATCATCCAAAGGGTCTAGAATGAATAAGTATACTGGGGTGATTTGCAAATCAAGTACTGCACTCACAAGCTTACCAGAGATTGACTGAAGCAGCGTTTATCTACTACCGCTTATGCATAGCAAAAGCGTTTCGAAAGCTACCTGGCGTGACTTCAGACTTCGTCTAAGACTCATGGAACAAACACATCAACAAGCAAACCATTGAGATTATTCTTCCCCAGTATGGTCACCACTATGTTAGCGCTCAAATCTACCTCAGGCTGAAATGAAGTAAAACTCAAGGCTACATCAAACCACGCTCAGCCTCGTAGCTAGCCCTATGAGGACAGGAGAGGGCTCTCTCCGTCAATCTCGGTAAAATGAGCAATAAGATGCGAGATGACTTACAATAAGAACTGATTTTAGGCTAGTAAAGAGATAAGTATGTTTGATTTTTTGGTTTTTGGTTTTTCGCTGGAGAAATGGGAAAACAAATTTTGGGTCCAGGGATAAGGTCAGACCTTTGCATATTTCGAGTTGGGGCGAGGTAGGTGTTGAGTCCCGAATTTGCCTCTTTTCCATACACTTTTCCATATCTCTTTCACTCATCTAAACCTCCAAAATTGTCAATATCATGTGCAAAAGGGTATCTAACATGGTTTTTAATTATGTTTGTGTGTTTTCTATTTGATTTAGATTTGGTTCATACAGCTGCGGAAACTTGTCACTTTCCGCAGCCGCTGCAACTTTCCGCAGCTATTTTGTGGAAATCAATGTTACAGGTGTCAACGAAGGAAACGAGCTACATGGGCAGGCTAGGAATGACAAGGACATGGTTCGTGTCCTATTGGTTCAAGTAAATCCGTCAAGGAAAGCCGCGGTCAAAGCCATCCACGTGGAAGTCAACTGTGGAGTTCTATGTCGGCTGGACTCTGTTTCGTGGCATAGAAACATCCATACGGCCGTTTCCAAGCTTATGGAGGTTAATTGACATCTGTGCAAAGTTCTGGAGTTGAATTTAAGCGCCCACCTTCCATAGATCCGT
This sequence comes from Pinus albicaulis, assembly GCA_034641835.2. Lineage (NCBI taxonomy): Eukaryota > Viridiplantae > Streptophyta > Pinopsida > Pinales > Pinaceae > Pinus > Pinus albicaulis. Next base: position 79,437 of record JAXQQM020072617.1, read on the forward strand.
TTTCCAACATGGCCATACTCCTATATCCGTGGCCTTAGTGGTCTACGTGTTGGCTGCTATCATAAACTTCAGGAGACAGTTACATTTTGTTGCTTTATAAAGAGCGTTTGCATACGCACGTAGAGTTAGTGAATGTGAGTTGATAGTTGTTAGTTGATATAGCTGTTGAGTTGATGTGCGTACTCTGTTATGTGGTGATTACGCGGCCTTGAGCCGTAATACCACCAGTCTGTAATGACTTGCTTTTTAATGTGAAAAACTCTGTTTTCATAACTTAATTTGTGTTGAGGATCGTTACCAAAGCTGCGTAGAGGGCCCCTGCTCAGCCGAGGTTCTGTGTATTAATGTATATATTTTTTTTTTCATTTCTTTAAGCAGTCATTGTATCATAACCCATTACATGTTCATATTTCATAGTTGTTTCATTTCTGTTCATACATTTCTGTAATTTCCATTGCATTCCTGTCTTTTATGTTTTTATGATTGTTAAAACACTGATCAGTTTTCTTGTGCAGGTTTTAGGTAAACAGCCCGGGGCATTTTCATAGTATTTTTGCTAATGATATGAAACTGACATTATTCTGCTGCTAGTTTTCTTTCCACAGTCTTTGTTTAACTTCAGTCTTGTCTAGTGCACTTCAGTTTTGCTTATCTGATTCAGTAGTTAAAATTAGACATATTAAGCTACTCATAGTGTCTTCAGCTACCTCCGAAAGCCACAGCTGGACTGATGGTGAGGGGCTGCATGATGAAATGTGTAGTTTAGCATTAGTTTCCTTTCTGCAAAATTAGATATATTAAGCTGCTCATAGCGTCTTCAGTTACCTCCGAAAGCCACAGCTGGACTGATGGTGAGGGGCTGCATGATGAAATGTGTAGTTTAGTATTAGTTCCTTTTCTGCAAATTTAGATATATTAAGTCATGTATGACATCTTCAGTTGCCTCCGAAAGCCACAGCTGGACTGATGGCGAGGGATTGAATTATGTGTGTATGGTTTAGTATTAGTTTACTTTCTGCAAATTAAATATCAGTTACACAAGTTGTTTATGATTACTTCCACAAGTCATAGCTGGTCTAATGATGAAGGGTCAGAAAATGAATTGATGTAATCTGGTTTAGATTTCTTTCATTGCAACTTTGAATTTCCATAAGCATAGTTTCTTTTGTGTTCAGTTGGCAGCAAGAATAGTTTAGTTTTCATATTCACTAGTTTCTTGTTTTGATTCATTAGATTAACAACACTTTCCATTTCAGCAGTTTACTTTCTTTTGTCATTGTAATTTCAATTTGCTTTTAAAGTTTCGAGATTGGTAAATCATTATAGGGGATATCACTTCCTTGAAAAATTATAACCAAGCTTGTTTTTCACTTTAGAATTTCCATTTCACCTTAGAAAGACCATAAACGACAAAAAGTTAAGAAAGAGGTTATCTTGAACATATAGTGCGCCGCACTTCATCAGCTTACGATTCCCGGATTGACAATTAAATGCAGCAATTTAGGACACACTAAATTGACCAAACATTTTGGCGCCGTTGCCGGGGAAGTGTAACTAGGTAGCCAATTTCTTTAAAAAAAAAAAACACATAAAATCATAAAAGAAGGGAAAACTTGATAACTTCTTGAAGTATGCTCTCCTCTTGCACCTAGTGTGATCTGGAGGATCATAAAAGAGAGTTATTGGTTTAGTAATTTCTTAAGTATGCTCTCTTCTTGCACCTAGTGTGATCTGGAAGATCAGAAAGAGAATTATTAGCCCAACTTTTGTTAAAAAATATATAAAAAAAAATGACATGCATAGAGCAAGAGATTCTAGGGGAAGGTTCATAGCTAAAGCCAAGAGTTCGATTTTCATAACTCCATCTTCTTCAAGGCATAGACCAGATTCACCATCATCTACCCCTAGCCTTAAGATTTTTGGAAGTCAAGGAACAACTGAATTAGAGGATTCTCCTACACCACCTACTAAAACCCACTTAGTCAACAAAGAGACTTTCTCTCATCCTTCCTTGGTAGAAGAACTAGAGGACTATAAGGACTCTAAAGAAACTATCATTGCAGAGGAAGTAATAAATAGAGGTGGAGGTAGAGGAGGAGGAGACAATGAAGATAACAATGGTGAAGGAAATAACGGTAGAAATAGGGACGATTTTCTTGGATTCCCTATAGTTGATGAGGAAACTCATGCAACAATGAAAAATATTTCACCATCTGTTCTCCCTAACTTTTATGGATTACGAAGTGAGGATCCTGAAACATTTCTGTTTGAGTTTGAAGTAGTGTGCCGAACTTATGACTATATGGAAGATTCTCAAAAGCTCAAACTATTTCCTTCAACTTTGAAGGGATCTGCTTTGAAATGGTTCATGGGATTAGCCACTCAATCTATCAGGACTTGGAATGATATGAAACAAAAATTTTTGGATAGATACTTGGACTATTGTATGCCCACCAATCACAAGGATGAGGTATTAAAAATGATGCAAAAAGAAGATGAAAATTTGGAAGACTTAATTGAAAGATTTCAATACAACTTGAAAAGAGCAAAGATGAGCAACTTAGATAATGAAACCTTGAAAGCCCTCCTATTAAAAGCCATTAGAGATGAATGGATAGACATTTTAAACATGATGGGTAAAGGAGACATATCTCAACTCCCATTTCATGATATAACAGAACTATGTATCCAATTCTCAAGGGGAAGATCTAAAACTGGAAAAGGGCCTAGGGATTCTTCTCTTATTAGGGCTAACAAATCTGCAACTGGATCAGTAAGTAGGGCAGAGATTAGTAATATGCTTGATGAGTTTAAAACTGATATCTTAGGGGGTCTTAATGAACAACTAGACACCCTTAAAATCCAAAACAAGCAGAAAGCAGAAACAGATGCTTTAGCCATCTTTTGTCCGAAATGTAGAAAGAAACATGCTTTAAGGGAATGCCCCTTGGATGCAAAAGTTGTAGAAACATGTATGATTTGCTCAGAAAATCATGAGATCAAGGATTGTCCTTCAATCCCTGGACTCAAAGCTGTTTTTCAAGAAGATCCAAATTCAGTAGAATCTCTCTGTTTTGTCGCAAGGAGACCTTGGCAGGGACAACAATCTCAAGGGTTTAATAACCCTATGAATCTTCAAACCCCACCAAATTGGAATCCTTGGCAACAACCTTGGCCCTAACATCAAAATTCATATCAGCCATGGGTACAAGGGATGCAAAATCCTTATGGGAGATTTGCTCAATTTTATCAATATCCTCCATCTTTTCAAAATCAACAAGCTCCACAATTTCCAAGTCAAAATCCACAACAACTTTCATTGCCATTTCCACAACAACAACCTTCTCAACAAAATACAAATCCTCAACTCATGCTCCCATACCAACAGAAGACAAATCAACTTCCAGCTCAGCCATTGCCAAATCCTAACAATAAGAATCCTCAAACTACCTATATGGTAGAAGGACAACAATTTCCTACCTATATGATTGTTCCTCTCAACGATGTACAACTCAGATCTGGTAGAGTTTTAGAAAAACCTTCTATAGACATTCAAGAGCAAGATACCTCTGAGGGGGACTCTCTTCAAGTCGATAAGGGTTCCGAGGAAGAATCTCTTCAAAATTCAAAAATTCAAAAAGAAAAAGAAAAGCTAGCATCCACAACTCCTATAGTTGAGCAACCTGTATCTTCATCTACACCTCCTTTTCCGGAAAGACTACAAATTGATAAGGTGGTGGAAAAACAAATTTTGTTGCCTAACTATGACTTTCTAGATGAATTGAAGAATGTTTGTATCAAGATTCCATTGCTACAAGCCATTCGAGAAATTCCTATTCTAGCAAAAACCATAAAGGAGTTGAGTTTCAAAAGACCAGGAAGAAAGCTAAAGGACACAAGAAGAATCTACCCGGTAGGAAAGATTGCAGACATTATGATGGGAAAAATTACCATGCAGAAGTATGTAGATCCAGGAAGTCCAATTGTCAAGACACATATAAATGGGATAGAAATTCCAAACACATTGATTGACTTAGGGGCCGCTATCAACATTATGAGTAGACAGACTATGGAACAGTTAAAACTTCCTAACCTTCTTTTTACACCTACTTTATTGCAACTTGCAGATCGATCGGTTATTAAACCAGATGGTGTATTAGAAGATATTTCAATCTCCTTAGATTCTTGGGAATATCCAGTAGACTTTATGATTTTGACTCCCAAAAGTAATCTAGGAGGACATCCAATTATCTTAGGAAGACCTTGGCTGGCCACAGCTGATGCTTTTATTAGTTGTAGATCTAGAGACATCTACATTTCTAATGGTAATTTGACAAAGAAATTCAATTTGTATCCTCCTGCAAGAGCAATTACAGAAATAGGAGACAATGAATGGGTCGATGATGAGAACACTATACAACCTGTCTTTACCATTTCTGAAATCAGTGAGGATAGTCAAATTCTGAACACATTAGAAAATTTTGAAGTAACTTCAGAATATGACCCCACACAATTTCAGTTGGAGTCTGACATAGAATATTTATCATCAAGACAAATGTCTCTTTACTCTATGGAAGAATTTGGTAATTCTGTTTTTGAGATTTTTCCAGAAAAGACATTGAATATCAACAAACATCTGGAGAAGTCACAACAAGAAGAACTAACCAGAATCTTGCAAAAACATTCTACCGCATTTGCATGGGAGTATACTGACATGAAGGGTATTGATCCTAAGACTTGCATCCATCATATATATATTGAGGAAAACAGTAGACCAATCAGACAACCTCAAAGAAGGATGAATCCAAATCTTAGGGAGATAGTGAAAGAAGAGCTCCAAAAAACTTCTCAATGTAAACTTCATTTATCCAATTTCAGATAGCCGATGGGTTTCTCCTTTGGTTATAGTACCTAAAAAGAATGGTAAATGGAGAGTATGCATTGATTACAGGGAGTTGAACAAAGCAACTTTGAAGGATCACTTTCCTTTGCCTTTATTGATCAGGTATTAGATACATTAGCAGGTAAAAAGTACTTTTCATTTTTGGATGGTTTTAGTGGCTATAATCAAATTCAGGTAGCACCTGAAGATCAAGATAAGACCACATTTACTTGTCCATGGGGAACTTTTGCCTACCGAGTGCTTCCTTTTTGGTTATGTAATGCACCAGCAACATTCCAAAGAGCAGTACTAGGAATTTTTTCTGATCTAATCCATGATTGTGTAGAGGTTTATATGGATGATTTTACAGCTTATGGTAATTCATTTGAAGAGGCATTAGAAAATTTGGAAAAAGTTCTCATAAGATGTAAAGAAACAAACCTTTCATTAAGCCATGAAAAATGCTTTATGATGTTTACCGAAGGGATTGTTTTAGGACATCATATTTCAGGAGATGGGATTAAGGTTGATAGATCAAAAGTTGAAGTCATCTCCAAGTTGCCTATTCCAAATTGTCAAAGAGATGTTAGAAGTTTTCTAGGATTTACTGGTTACTACAGAAGATTTATAGAAAACTTCACTAAAATAGCATCTCCACTCTTCAAATTGCTTACAAAAGACTGTGAATTTAAATGGGATCCTGATTGTCAATCAGCTTTTGAAACTTTGAAAACAAGAATATCCGAAGCACCTATCTTGAGAGGACCAAATTGGAAACTCCCTTTCCATATTTCTACGGATGCTTCAGATACAGCTCTAGGAGCTGTGTTGGGTCAAAAAGATTTAGTTCTTTATGCCATTTATTATACCAGTAAAAATTTGACTCCCACAGAGTTGAACTATACTGTGACTGAAAAAGAGTTTTTAGCTGTTGTTCATGCAATTAATAAATTTAGACATTACATAATAGGCTATGAAACTTTTATTCATACTGACCATTCTGCAATTAGATATTTAATGAACAAACCTGTTACTAATGGCAGAGTGACAAGATGGCTTTTACTTTTGCAAGAATTCAATATTACTGTGTTGGATAGACCAGGAAAACAGAATACAGTAGCTGATTTCTTGTCTAGAATTCAAAATACTAAAGAAGATTCTCCCGTAGAAGATAAGTTTCCTGATGAATATTTGTTTGCAGTAACTATTAAGACCCCTTGGTATGCAGATATTGCTAACTATTTGGTTACAGGGAAACTACCTTCACATTTATTTCCAAGAGAAAAACGAAAATTATTCAGGAGAGTTCAAGATATTCATGGATTTCTAACGAATTGTTTAAAACAGGGCCAGATCTTGTGATCAGAAGATGTGTCAGGGAAGATGAAATGCCTGATATTCTTAAGGCATGTCATGATGAACCATGCGGCGGACACTTTGCGGACAAAAGGACGGCCTATCAAATCCTTTCCTTGGGATATTATTGGCCTTCTCTCTTCAAAGATGCAAAACAATATGTCAAAAGGTGTGATAGCTGCCAAAGAGTAGGGAAACCTACCCTTTCAAATGAAATGCCACTGCAAACACAGGTACTCATTGAACCCTTTGAAAAATGGGCATTAGATTTCATTGGACCGATTAATCCACCATCGAAGCAAAAGAAGTATATATTGGTTTGCACTGATTATGTTACTAAATGGGTAGAAGCTAAAGCATTAGTATCTGCTACTGAAAATTCAGTTGTTCATTTTTTTTATGAGGATCTTTTTACTCTCTTTGGTGTTCCAAGAGAAATTGTAACAGATCAGGGGAGCCAGTTCACATCAAATTTGGTGGAGAAGTTGATGGAAGAATACAAAATCAAGCACAGAAGATCTACTCCTTACCATCCACAAGCAAATGGTCAAGTGGAGTCCACAAACAAATTTCTTGAAAGTATCATCACCAAGACTGTTCATCTACACAGAAGAGATTGGGCAGAAAGGCTTCCAGAAGCCTTGTGGGCCTACAGAACTACATGGAGGAATACAACAGGACATTCTCCCTGTGAACTTGTTTATGGGAAAGAAGTCTTGTTCCCCATTGAGTTCCAAGTCAAGACCTTCAAGATAGCAGTTCAGTTGGGAATGGACTTATCAGAAGCTCAAAAGCATAGAATGGAGCAATTGAATGAGCTAGATGAGATCATACAAGAAGCAATTCTAAGAACCGATCTAGTTCAATATCAAAGAACTAAGTGGCATGACAAATATATCAAAGAGAAGAAGTTTCAAGAAGGAGATTGGGCATTGTTATTTGACTCCAAGTTTAAAGATTTTCAAGGGAAATTTCAGACTCATTGGCTTGGGCCATATGAGACTGACAAGATCTTTAACAATGGAGCTGTAAGAATCAAGACCATTGATGAGTTTCAAACTCCTCTTATAGTGAATGGCCATAGATTGAAAGTTTATCATAAGCCACTCTCTAAAGAGGATTTTGTCAAGTTGTTTCAAGAAAGTTCTGCAATCAGGCTGGTACAGAAGAATCCTTCTTCTCTACCAAGCTAGTTTTTGTTTTTCAAGTTAAAAAAAAAAAAAAAAAGAAAAAAAAAAAGAAAAAAAAAAAGAAGAAAAAAAAATGGTATAAGCCTGAAAACCAATCATCGATTGGCAGTCTTATACAGAAAATATGGGGTGAAAATCAGGGACACCTGACACTCTATATTTTCCAAAAAAAAATTTATGTCTTTTATTTCATTTTATCTCACCACCCACTCCATTTCATTTCACTTCATTTCATTTCACTTCATTTCATTTCATTTCACTTCATTCCACTTCATCTCATCCATTCCATCAATAAAAATATTTTTATGACCATTTCCACCGGGTCATTTGTCATTTGTTCATTTCTATTTCAGCCAAGTAATAGCTGTGTCAGTTTCCGCAGCTGACATCTGTTTCCGCAGCTGACTCCAGTTTCCGCAGCCAGAAGCAGATTCCGCAGCTGCTACTACTCTGTTTTCAAAAAGAATGTACAGCTAGTTGTTGTTTTCATAAAATCATGAAATAAAATGCAGGAGAGGATCAATGGGACATTCAAGACACTAATGAAGATCAATCAGTTGAAGACCAAGGGCAAAAATAAGGATTCCAAAGGTATGAATAAAGTTTATTTCAAATAGTATAAAAAAACACATTTTTATGTAATTTTAAACTATGAGCTCTACCCATAATGCGCAATGATTATATTGACAGTCCGTAACCTTCCACGATCTCTATGTTATCTTCTTGCATTTATTCACAAACGGTTTCATTATTGAAATTCCGACTCTTACTCATGTTCAAATAGCCCACCGAAGATAATGATACGTATTTGAGTTGACAAAGGACTCTTACAAGCCGCATAACTTCATAATCATTGATTGAAACGTGTTCATATTTATGACACAGCCACCAAAAATTTAAAATGCGGCCGAATGCATTATGCTTTGTTAACCTCTTTGTCGTGTCTCTGTCGTGTTTACAAAACCTCACTCTACTCATTCTCATTCCCTGTTTCACTCCATTCCATTCCTTTTGTTCACTCTCATTCCCGTATATTCACCCACAGTCTTATTCCATTCTGTGTATGGTGCTCATTTCCGTTTTGTGATAACGTCCCCACAGCATTGTGCTCGACTCCGTGTATTCCATCGTTCCATTTCCGCTTAAAACCCTCACAGAGGCAAGCCGTGAAGCACAGAGAAGTAAAATGGGAAAATTATTAAGGGCAGAGCCGGAAGGACCGAAGTTCATAGAGGGATTTCCACAAGAAAAAGAGATGTTGAGAAAAGCTAAATGGTTGCGTTTTATTCAGAAATTCCGGGGTTACCACAGAGAAGTTACCAAAGCGTTTGCAAGATCATTTGATGGCTCGTAAGCAGAAGTGGGAGACCTCAAGTTTTTGGTTAATGAAGCATCAATAGCAGCAGCCACAGAGCTTCTTCAGGAAGGAGAACGTTGGTTCAAAAACAAAAGTATCAGTGATGAGGCATGGAGAACAATCCTCCGAAATCAAGGTATGGATATCACTGTTTTCAAAATAGGAATCCCTGTGCATGCAATAAAAGATGAATGGGCCACTTTATTACTCATTGTTCAGAAATTTATCACATGTGAAGGCCGCTTTGGCTCTATGTACATGTATCATACTAGGATATTGATGAATTTCCTCGAAAACCAAACTCTCAATCTTCCTTATTTCCTATTCAATAGCTTGAAGAAAATGGCTGTGACTGTGCAAAAACACCTAGGAGATGTAGAGCCTCATTTATATCATCATGGGCTTATAAAAATTTTGATTGAAAAGGAGCTAAAAGAAAGAAAAGATACATGGGAACAATTCTTAGTAAGAAACTTCTTTGAAGAACCTCAGGAAATTCCCGAAGGTAATCCAATTAGAAGGAGTAGAAGAAAGAAAATGGATGTTGAAACCCAAGTTGCTCCTACACAGGAAGTTCCCGCAGCTAGCACAGCAAAAAGAAGTAGAAGGAAAAGAACAGGAGATGAAATCCAAGATACTTCTACTATTACTATGAAGAAAAATGATAGAGAAGAGAGATTGGTAAAAAGGAAGAAGAAGGAAATCAAAACTAAGAAGCCAAAAATATCAAAAGGGAAAGAAATTGTTGAGGTTGTCCATAAAACTTCTTCTGAAGAAGAAGAAGATCACCAAATTCTATCTGAGAGATTAATTTTTCTTCAAAAACAGTCATCTCTATCCAAAAAGGCAAAAACAGGAAAACAAGAACAAAAGGGTAGAGTACCATAGCATGTGAGGAGAAGCAGCAGGCTTAAGGGAAAACTGAGAAAAACACAAATTAGAGGTCCTCATTTCATTGATTTGGGTGAAGAGACATCTGAACAGTCTCCAACTAACCATAGTCCATTTCAGTCAGTTAGTGAACCTGACTCCTTTCACTCCCAATCAGACAATGAGCGTACTCCATTTTATTCTCAGCAAAATATTGATGAAAGTTCTCCTCAGCCAAATTTTGAACATAATTCTCCCTTGCAGCATTTTGAGGACAGTCCAATGAAAAAGACACCGGAAGTAGACCCCAAACAGCAGGAGGTCTATGATTATATAGAATCCTTGGAGAAAGCAGCCACAGGCCCAAGTACCTCTTCTATTCAGCCTCATACATTACAGGATGACTTGGTTCAGTCATTAAAACAGGAGATTTTTGAGCTTGAGCTTTTGAATCGGCATATCAAAAATGAAAATGAAACACTCAAAGAGCAAGGCAAACTTGACAAGATTATCCATGACAATACTATGTTACATTTGGGTATTTGGCAAAAGAAAAATAAGAAGCTAAAAAGGAAATGCCAAAAATTGAGCAGAGCACTTGTGAATATCAAATTCAGGTGCCTCATGAAGAAACCCAGAATGATGGCAGTACCAAAGAAGAAGAGAAGAAGGTTAGATGTGCTGGCTGAAGTATCCAGACACATGAATTGAACAGAGAGTATCAAAATTTTGGTTGCATGAGGACATGCAACACCTTCACAGTGGGGGTATGTTGAGTCCCGAATTTGCCTCTTTTCCATACACTTTTCCATATCTCTTTCACTCATCTAAACCTACAAAATTGTCAATATCATGTGCAAAAGGGTATCTAACATGGTTTTTAATTATGTTTGTGTGTTTTCTATTTGATTTAGATTTTGTTCATACAGCTGCGGAAACTTGTCACTTTCCGCAGCCGCTGCAACTTTCCGCAGCTATTTTGTGGAAATCAATGTTACATGTGTCAACGAAGGAAACGAGCCACATGGGCAGGCTAGGAATGACAAGGACATGGTTCGTGTCCTATTGGTTCAAGTAAATTCGTCAAGGAAAGCCGCGGTCAAAGCCATCCACGTGGAAGTCAACTGTGGAGTTCTATGTCGGCTGGACTCTGTTTCGTGGCATAGAAACATCCATACTGCCGTTTCCAAGCTTGCGGAGGTTAATTGACATCTGTGCAAAGTTCTGGAGTTGAATTTAAGCGCCCACCTTCCATAGATCCGTTTTCCAACATGGCCATACTCCTATATCCGTGGCCTTAGTGGTCTACGTGCTGGCTGCTATCATAAACTTCAGGATACAATTACATTTTATTGCTTTATAAAGAGCGTGTGCATACGCACGTAGAGTTAGTGAATGTGAGTTGATAGTTGTTAGTTGATATAGCTGTTGAGTTGAT
>JAXQQM020078053.1:0-14984 GCA_034641835.2 Pinus albicaulis
TTTTTTAAGGAGCTTGACACAAGAAAATGAACTGTGCTCCGGCCAGCTTGTTTCATTTTTTAAGGAGCTTGACACAAGAAAATGAACTATGCTCTGACAAGATTGTTTCATTTTTTAAGGAGCTTGACACAAGAAAGGAACTCTGCTTCGACAAGACCTCGTTTCATTTTTTAAGGAGCTTGACACAAGAAAGGAACCATGCTCCGATCAGATTGTTTCATTTTTTAAGGAGCTTGACACAAGAAAGGAACTCTGATCTGACAAGACCTCATCATGATGAACAAGAAGTCACGGTTTCCAAGAGTTCTGCACCAAATGGGAGAACAACATCTTGGAAATCAGGACCCAATGCCCCTAGCACACTATGCACGACGGCATCGTCACTGAGTACAGGCACAAGATAGGTAGCCACATAGTTGACCTGCGGTGGGGCAAATACAACGGGTGGATAAAAACTAGGAAGGGATGATGGTGGGCTAGCTGCCATTTTAGGACCAAAGAACGAAAGATGATCAATGGTCACGATCCTTCCTTCATGTGGAAAGCACATCACACGAAAAAGGGAGGAGACAAGCGCTCCCATGGCATAGGTATAATCGCGCCCCAGTAGTAGATTGAAATCCAAGGGGCCTGGAACAACCATCACATCCATGTAGATGGTTTTACCTCCCAAAGTAACAGGTAACCTTGGAAGGATCCCTAACGATTGACTCGTTCTTCTGTTTAATGCCAACAGATTTTGCGTAACAGGCGCAAGTGGCGGCGAGCCAAAAGCTTGCCAAGTAGTTGAGGATAGAACACTAACAGACGCGCCTTCGTCTATAATGGTGCTGGGTACGACTAGACCAAAAGCCTGTACTGTGATCTCGAAAGGCACATAAGATGGAAGGCGGTATCCTACAAATCGACTCCAATCGAAGGAAGAAACCAAACTACTCAAAGGGGCTACCATCGAACTGAGATGGTCTTCCCTTGGTGTTACGGAAGAAGAAGGAGCATCCTCCACGACCTCCATCTCGAAGGCGGGAGGAGTATCCTCCAGAACCTCCATCATAGGAGGCGGAGGGGCAGCTTCTTGAGATATAGGGACAGGATAATCTTTCTCCAAGTCCGAAGAATCTAAAGAAACTAGAAGAACCTGAGGGATGTGAGGTCCACTCTCAATGGAAAAGACCTGGTGCACCATAGACGGGGCCAATTCAACCGATCCCATGACCAAAGGTTGGTCGGGGATGGATTCCTGAATTTGAATTTCCGAGGGAGCGGGATCGACCAAGGATGACTTTTGACCAATCGTAGGATCATCTGGCGGATGACTCAAAGAAAGCTGTTTATAACCAGCTGGAAGGCATGGTGGAGAAACAGTTGAGTTGGCCAAAACTCATTTGGCTTCATCCATATACGGACAAAGGTGAATGGCATGATGCCCTTCACACAACTTACAGGGATTGGTAATCTTACCCTGCTTCTTAGGAACCTTACTAGTAGCAGCCGAGGATGTGCCCCCAACCTGACTCCCAGAAGCCAAAGGCAATGGTGGACGACCATTGGACCATACTTCGAGCACCTTGGGAATGCCAGGGCAATCTCGAAGAAGATGGTCTCCCGTGCACAATATGCAAGGGAACTTGACTTTCCACGGAGGGTTGGAAGGTTTATCAAGAGGAGACTTCTTAGGCGCAATAGCCACAGAGCTAGCCTCTCCTTTATCTGACTTCTTCTTCTTATTCTTAGCCATCTGGTTACTAGAATCCAAACTTTCACCAGGCGAAGTAGAAGAGGAGGACGCAGAAACAGGCAAAGAAGGGGAGAGGTCCACCTTAGAATCAACATGATGTTGTTCAGGTGGAGGAACTGATTAAACAGTGGTCGGGACATTCGGGACCATAGAGGTTGAGAACAACCAAACAGGCAAGCCAACAGTTAACCCAGGAAGGGACAACGTTGCCATATAAGGAGCACCAACATTCCCAAAAGGAAGAACATGACCAGGATTCCCATCGGGGGGGATTCCTTGGTTGGTGAACTCTGGAAAAGTTTCCATCGAAAACTCAAAACCGCACATGGGCTAAAAACCAAGGCACACAATCAAACGGCCAACAAGCAAACTCTAAAAGGGCATGTGATCGCGGGTGATTATTTTACCACATTGAAACTTAGAAAATTCATTGTTTCATGTTTTAAGAGTTGAGAAACGGATGAAAGGTGACTCTATCTCTTTTAGTTTTGAAGCAAGCGTGAAAGGACAAGCGCTTCGTGATCCTTTCAAATTTAAGGAGTCAGATAGGATCAAAATTACTGCTCAGGAATACTAGGCAAAGGGTGTACGAAATAACCGTGAACTGCAATATACACCTTGGTTTCAAAATGAAAGAGAAATCAACCAAGGACTTAACGTACGTGCAGGCAGTCTCCTCGAATGCTGTGTCCAGTGTATCACGGGTATAGGGCGGCAGAATCAGATTCCTATGGATAAAGGATTGAAACCTAGTGGAGTCTCCCTTTATATATGCGACGGTATGGGGAGCACAAGTCCGTACTAGTGCTGTCTAAAGCCAAGAGGCAAACGACAACTACTAGGTTTAAAGATGCTGGAACACGTCTCTAGCCTAGACCTCTAAATGTTACGTTAATGTTTCAATGTTGCCTTAATGTAAATTGAGGAAATTTTAATGTTTATCTTCAATTACGTTTCATTTTTCAGGCCCTAGCGAATGTTATCTGACAATCTCCTATATGCAGCTATATGAGAAAGAAATCTTTCAATTCAATGAATGCTATCTAGTTAAGGGAAGAGCTTCAAACAATGATGCAACAAAAAACAAAACTACAAACAAAAAATTTCCAAACTAGATGACTTTCATTATCCAAAAGTAGTTTCAAGCATTCAACAATGCGAATAATGCAATGTAATCTATGCAAAAATCCTCTCTTTTTTCGAAAACTATGCAATTGTAATCTATGCACAATTTCCTTTTCCTTTTCAAATGATAAGAATGCACTCAATGCATTTTTCGATGAAATGAGAATCTACTTAATGCATGCTTTTAATAAAAGAGAATGCAATCAAAGCGATTTCCACTTTTCAATCATTAAACAATGTAATCTAAGTTCAATGATGGATCTCAAAAAATACTTTTCAATGCAATGTGATCTAATGCATTTTAACGAAAAGAAAACTTTGAGACGAAAACTAAATGAACACAGATCTCCTTAATGGAAGGATGAATGCAAAAGGATGTAATCCAACACTAAGAATGCAATCGTTGTTTCAAAACACTTTGTAACAAAATTCATCAAAAGTTGACAAGACATATGAGGTCAAACACAAAGAGGACTTCCAAAGCATGAGATCAAAACAAGGCATTCATTCCCTTTTACATAAGCAATCATGGAAAGAAGACACTCCAAACAATGAGCAATGTAATCTATGCTCATACAGGGAAAAGACCGGAAGGGAAAGACACATTGGTGAAGGATTTAGGGAAAAAGTCTCAATTTTCATACACCCTGGAATTGGCTCGACTTGTACATTGACAACTAGTGCCAACTGGTGTGACTTGCCCACTAAAAACTAGCGCCAATGCCCAATTGGCGCGGGTTTCTAACTGACAACAAGCGCCAATTCCTGAAAATGAAAAAACAAAGAATTTCTCCCAACCAAGACCAGACTCACCACTTCAAGCAGGATCTAAAACAAACCCAGAATCAAAGTACTGACCAAAAGAAATTTCTGAACAAGGGTAAACCCTAGCACCTACAGGAGATGGTGCGAATTTCTGGCTGTAATCCGCGCCAGACAGGGAATGGCGCGAGTGATGAACTGGAAAACTGCGCCAACTGGCGCGAATGTCAGGGCTAAACTCGCACCAATCAAGCCAACTATGAAAAGGTGAAAATTCGAAAAAGCAGAGGTCAAATCTGATCCTCTAGGGCTGAAACAAAAGCCAAACAAAAAAAGAGCCAGCCAAAAGAGCCGATCAAGTAAGGAGAATCGAGAAACAACCGAAAAGACAAGACAACACTCCAAGTGTTCATTTCATAAACTAAACCAGAGATTGACTGAAGCAGTGTTGATCTACTTCGCTAATACAAAGCAAAAGTGTTTCGAAGGCTATCTGGCTAACTTCAGGCTCCGTCTATAGTTTACAAAGCAAACAACAAGCTGATGGTCCCTAGTGGAGTTGCCAATTTGTCACCGTCCTTGCAATTCCCATCCCGCACATTGGAGGGCTCGTTTCGTTACTTGTGAGAAATAACATGGCTTGAAAATACTTTCATAACATCCCTTTGAACATGAGCTATCATTGCCTTGAAGACATCTCCTTGTGAAAAACCCTAAAAATGGCCCTTTTTGCATTGGCGCGAGCAGGCAGTTCAGTACTCGCGCCAATGGGGAAAATCCTTCAAAGAGGTCACGCCAATTGGTGCTCTATCCCAGAGTCGCACTCGCGCCAGCCAATTTAAGGAGTGTTTTTAAAAAATAAATGGCGGAAGTTTCGTCCTAACTAATCCAGGAACTAATATCTATCTTGAGTTGGGAGGTTTGGCTACGGGTTTCCATAGAGAGGAAGTGGTTTTCCACCTCTCATGGAAGCTTCCTTGAGGATAGGGCCAATCCCATGATTATAGGGATCCCAACTCCCCTTCCTCCATCTATAAAAGCTTGCCCATCTCCACTGCAAGCTAGTCTTTGAATCACCAAGTTCCCAAGAGCCTTCACATCCTTATGCTGTAAGAGCCTTCTTGATTCCCTTAAGGCCATATTCAAGCAAGGAGACTATTGTCAAGAGCCGAAGAGAGAGGTTTGTCCCATCTTTGACAGGCATTTCGAAATGTGTTCTGCTGGCGACCCTCCGAAGGAGAATTCAGTGTCAGAACTATGGTTGTAATTTTCCTTTGATTGATTATTAATGAATGACTATTGGTTATGGTTCCACTCTTGTTTTTGTTTATAATGATGAGTTATGTCCTTTCTGACTGACATATAGTTGCATCTACTAGATTTTATGCTTGCGTTTGTTTTGTTTCTCGCATGTGCAGGTGTTCCATCACGGAGATCGTGGGGATCGTGATCTGCCAGGGCTAAGAAACGGGAGCACCACCTCTTCTACAACGACAGCGTTGGATTCTAGGTAAGCCTTCATCGCTAGTTGGTCTATTTACAATTAGGAACCAACACTGTAGCATGTTCGATTGTTTCTAGACCCGATCTGGGCTAGTAGGGAACGCCTCTATTCGCAGAGGGGATTTAACTCTTCAACAAATTGGCGACTCCGCTGGGGACCATCAGCTTGTTGTTTGCTTTGTAAACTATAGACGGAGCCTGAAGTTAGCCAGATAGCCTTCGAAATGCTTTTGCTCTGCATTAGCGAAGTAGATCAACGCTGCTTCAGTCAATCTCCGGTTTAGTTTATGAACTGAACACTTGGAGTGTTCTCTTGTATTTTCGGTTGTTTCTCGATTTCCTTGCTTGATCGGCTCTTTTGGCTGGCTCTTTTTGTGTTGGCTTTTGGTTTAGCCCCAGAGGATCAGATCTTGCCTCTGCTTTTCCGAATTTTCACCTTTTCATAGTTGGCTTGATTGGCGCGAGTTTAGCCCTGACAGTCGCACCAGTTGGCGCAGTTTTCCAGTTCATCACTCGCGCCATTCCTTGTCTGGCGTGGATTACAGCCAGAAAGTCGCGCCATCTCCTGTAGGTGCTAGGGTTTACCCTTGTTCAGAAATTTCTTTTGGTCAGTACTTTGCTTCTGGGTTTGTTTTAGATCTTGCTTGAAGTGGTGAGTCTGGTCTTGGTTAGGACAAATTCTTTGTTTTCTCATTTTCAGGCATTGGCACTTGTTGTCAGTTAGCAACCCGCGCCAATTGGGCATTGGCGCTAGTTTTCAGTGGGCAAGTTGCGCCAGTTGGAACTAGTTGTCAATGTACAAGTCAAGCCAATTCTAGGGTGTATGAAAATTGAGACTTTTTCCCTAAATCCTTCACCAGTGTGTCTTTCCCTTCTGGTCTTTTCCCTGTATGAGCATAGATTACATTTCTCATTGTTTGGAGTGTATTCTTTCCATGATTGCTTGATGTAAAAGGGAATGAATGCCTTGTTTTGATCTCATGCTTTGGAAGTCCTCTTTTTGTTTGACCTCATATGTCTTGTCAACTTTTGAGGAATTTTGTTACAAAGTGTTTTGAAACAACGATTGCATTCTTAGTGTTGGATTACATCCTTTTTGCATTCATCCTTCCATTAAGGAGATTTTCATTCATTTAGTTTTTGTCTCAAAGTTTTCTTTTTGTTAAAATGCATTAGATCACATTGCATTGGAAATTATTTTTTGGGATCCGTCATTGAACTTAGATTACATTGTTTAATGATTGAAAACTAGAAATCACTTTGATTGCATTCTCTTTTATTAAAAGCATGCATTAAGTAGATTCTCATTTCATCGAAAAATGCATTGAGTGCATTCTTATCATTTGAAAAGGAAAAGGAAATTGTGCATAGATTACAATTGCATAGTTTTCGAAAAAAAAGAGGATTTTGGCATAGATTACATTGCATTATTCGCATTGTTGAAGGCTTGAAACTACTTTTGGATAGTGAAAGTCATCTAGTTTGGAAAGTTTTCGTTTGCAGTTTTGTTGTTTGTTGCATCATTGTTTGAAGCTCTTCCCTTAACTAGATAGCATTCATCGAATTGAAAGATTTCTTTCTCATATAGCTGCATATAGGAGATTGTCAGATAACATTCGCTAGGGCCTGAAAACCGAAACGTAATTGAAGATAAACATTAAAATTTCCTCAATTTACATTAAGGCAACATTGAAACATTAACACAACATTTAGAGGTCTAGGCTAGAGACGTGTTCCGACGTCTTTAAACCTAGTAGTTGTCGTTCACCTCTTGGCTTTAGACAACGCTAGTACGGACTTGTGCTCCCTTTACCGTCGCGTATATAAAGGGAGACTCCACTAGGCTTCAATCCTTTACCCATAGGAAGCCGAGTCTGCCGCCCTATACCCGTGATACACCGGACACATCATTTGGGGAGACTTTCTGCACGTACTTTAAGTCCTTGGTTGATTTCTCTTTCATTTTGAAACCAAGGTGTATATTGCAGTTCACGGTTATTTGGTACACCCTTTGCCTAGTATTCCTGAGAAGTCATTTTGATCCTATATGACTCCTTAAATTTGAAAGGATCACCAAGCGCTTGTCCTTTCATGCTTGCTTCAAAACTGAAAGAGATAGAGTCACCTTTTATCCGTTTCTCGACTCTTAAAATATGAAACGGTAAAGTTTCTAAGTTTCAATGTGGTAAAATAAATCACCTGTGATCACATGCCCTTTTAGAGTTTGCTTTTTGGCCGTTTGATTGTGTGCCTTGGTTTTTAGCCCATGTGCGGTTTTGAGTTTTCGATGGCAACTTTTCCAAAGTTCACCAACCAAGGAATCCCCTCCGATGGGAATCCTGGTCCTTTTCCTCCTTTTGGAAATGTTGGTGCTCCCTATATGGTAACGTTGTCCCTTCCTGGGTTAACTGTTGGGTTGCCTGTTTGGTTGTTTTCAACCTCTGTGGTCTCGAATGTCCCGACTACTGTTCAATCAGTTCCTCCGCCTGAACAACATCATGTTGATTCTAAGGTGCACCTCTCCCCTTCTTCGCCTATTTCTCGCGTCCTCCCTTTTTACTTCGCCTGGTGAAAGTTTGGATTCCAGTAACCAGGTGGCTAAGAAGAAGAAGAAGAAGACAAAGAAGAAGAAGTGAGATAAGCAAGAGGCTAATGCTGCAGTTGTTGTGCCTAAGGAACCTTCCATTGATAAACGATCCAACCTTCCTAAAAAAGTCAAATTTCCTTGCATGTTGTGCAAGGGTGACCATCTTCTTTGAGATTTCCCTGGCATTCCCAAGGTGTCAAGTATGGTGCAATGGTCGTCCACCATTTCTTTGGCTTCTTGTCACAACTATGGGTGATCAGCCCTCAACATATATTAGTAAGGTTCCTAAGAAGTGTGGTAAGATTACCAGCTCGTAAATTGTGCATGGGCCTCGTGCCATTCACCTTTGTCCGTACATGGATGAAGCCAAGCAAGTTTTGGACAACTCAGTTGTTTCTACACCATGCCTCCCAGTTGGTTATATGCAGCTTTCTTTGAGTCCTCCACCAGTTGATCCTACGATTGGTCAAGATTCATCTTTGGTCGATCCCGCTCCTTCGGAAATTCAAATTCAGGAATCCATCCCCAACCAACCATTGGTCATGGGATCGGTTGAGCTGGCCCCTTCTACGGTGCACCAGGTCTTTTCCGTCGAGAGTGGATATCACATCCCTTAGGTTCTTCTTGTTTCTTCAAATTTTTCGGACTTGGAGAAAGATTCTCTTGTCCCTATACCTCAAGAAGCTGCTCCTCCACCTCGCATGATGGAGGTCCCGAAGGATACCCCTCCCACCTCCGAGATGGAGGTCGTGGAGGATGCTCCTTCTTCTTCTGTAACACCAAAGGAAGACCATCTTGGTTCGATAGTAGCCCCTCCGAGTAGTTTAGTCACTTCCTTTGATTGGAATCGATTTGCAGGATACCGCCTTCCGTCTTATGTGCCTTTCGAGATAACAGTACAGGCTTTTGGTCTGGTCGTACCCAGCACCATTATAGATGAAGGCTCATCTATTAGTGTTATATCCTCAACTACTTGGCAAGCTTTCGGTTCACCACAGCTTGCGCCCGTTACGCAGAATCTGTTGGCATTTAACAGAAGAACTAGTCAACCATTAGGGATCCTTCCAAGGTTACTTGTTACTTTGGGAGGTAAAACTGTCCATATGGACATGATGGTTGTTCCATGCCCTTTGGATTTAAATCTGCTCCTGGGGCGCGATTACACCTATGCCATGGGAGCGCTTGTCTCCTCCCTTTTTCGTGTGGTCTGTTTTCCACATGAAGGGCGGATCGTGACCATTGATCAGCTTTCGTTCTTTGGTCCCGATGTGGCAGCTAGCCCGCCATCATCCCTTCCTAGTTTTTATCCACCCATTGTATCTGCCCCACCGTAGGTCAACTATGTGGCTACCTACCCCATGCCTGTACTTAGTGATAGTGCCGTTGTGCATCAAGTGCTGGGGGCATTGGGTCCTGACTTCCAGGATGTTTTCCTTCCATCGAGAGTGGAACTCTTGGAAGCCATGACTTCTTGTTCATTATGATGAGGTCGGTCGGAGCATAGTTCATTTTCTTGTGTCAAGCTCCTCAAAAAATGAAACAAGCTGGTTGCTGCAGTTCGCTTCTCGCGCTGCTCTCAAAAATGAAACAAGTCAGTCGAGCCATAGTTCCTTGTCTTGTGTCAAGCTCCTTAAAAAATGAAACAAGGTCATTTGAGGATACTTCTTTTAATGTGTCAACCTCGTTAAAACAATGAAACATGTTCCCGTTCAATTCGAGTCTTTGATAAGTTCTCGTAAAATCCCAGTCGAGTCTTCCTCTTAATCTCGTAATTTGAACCTTCACTCCATCTGCCTTTGATATGGATTGAAGCTTGGGGGGCATGTACCTCGAATTGAGTCACCATGCTGGGGGCATGCTTAAATATTTCAAGCATAGTTTGTGACCGTTTCAAGCTTGTGTAAAAATGAAACCAGTTTCAAGCATAGTTTATCTTTGTTTCAAGCTTGTGTAAAAAATGAAACCAACTTCAAGAAGACTTTTCTGATTTCAAGCTTGTGTAAAAATGAAACCATTCCCATTTTACCTCTTGTGATTGCCATTTTATCAGCCTGTTTTTGCCAAATGAGCCTTGGTTTTCTCACTCCATCGTCATTATCTGCTTGGCCGATCATATGCCTTCACTTGATTGTTTTACCCATTCCTGAGGAACCGCTGCGATGAGTGGTCTTGTTAGCCAGCCTCTCGACCTTTATTTGTTCAGAGTAGTTCCACCATTACCGGAACTATTAAGTTACCCTTTATACCACCGGCTCCTCCTAGGAGGAGTCAACTTTCGCCTCTTTTCCCCACTCCTGGAAACATGAAAAGATTGCCGAGTAATTTGCTGCTGCTTGATCTCGTTAAAGTGTTACCAAACGACATCTACCCAAAAGATACGTTTACCCCTTTTTTGGGCTGGGATGGATTATTTACGAAAAAGGAATACCCTAGCCTATTGCGACTAGGAGGTTTTCTCAGACATAGTTTTCTACCTTTTCGGATCTGAGGAAATATTTACGAAAAGGGACCGTTGGAGTTTAATTTTCCGCTGTCTTTTCAAACTCTCTAAACATGAAAAGACGCCGAGTTTTTCCTTTGTCAGACTCGTTAAACCCTGATGACATTGGATTCAGTCGTAATGACGTTATTCAAGTTTCTCCTTCCTAGGACTCGTTAAATGTACTAGGATGGATTCGTCCGAAGGACGAATTTATATGACAAGCATATGGTATCCTCTTCAAGCTTGTGTAAAAATAAAGAGGTACTCACTAAGATGGTGGGGGAAAAATGGAACCAACATCATTGTCGTGTCGGCAGTATGTCGCTCTTGAACATGGCACTTTTCTGCATTCGTGTCGGGTTGGGGACATCTCATCTCGTTTTTCACTTGCCTTCGTGGGTTTGGGTAATCCCTTTTGACTTCTCATATACTCCTTGCCTCGTCACCATGACCTTTGATCCATTGATGTCGAATACACGGCCAAACTCACCGTCGTGTCGTTCATATGTTCAAGAGGAAGTTGACCTCCGCAAATATCAACCTCCCTAGATTCTCATCCGATCGTGATTCACAAAAACATTATGTTCCTCTGCCTCATGTCGATGATGTAGAAAACATTATGGCCCACCTTTATCAAGATCACTGTCACTTCACCATTATCCGTGAAGTTGGATCTAGAGACTCCTTCCTGCCTTGGAGCCGCATGCCCCAATGGCAGCCAGACCGACGTGAGGTTTTCATCATTGGCCTCCGATCGAGTGATTCTGCGGGTGTTCGACGCCAGCTCATTGTTCACAAGCCGTAGATTGTACCTGTAGTACCTTGAGGGCCATCATCATTATTGGTGGTACCTCTCGCGTCTGTTAACAGCTTTCATCATTGGCTGGTAATCAGACAATGTTATCGCATGTTCGACTTCAACCCATTTATTCGCATGCTTGAACTTGTACTTTGTTTAGGTCGAGATGGAGCGCAAGACCCTGGATTCTGTCTGTTATAATCCAGGCTGTGATTTTGTGGATTATTATGATTAGTTACATGACTCACTTACTGGATGGCTGTGACCATACCTGAGTCTATTTATCGATCCTCACTGGATGGTTGCGCCCATGCCTTGGATCTGGATTATTATGTACTCTGTTATGGATGGCTGCGCCCATACCACATATATCATGTATCTCAGATATCGCTTGTATTTATCCATGAAGGTTTTCCCATATGGAGTTTTCGCTTGGATGATTGCTTCAGAATCATTTCACCCCCTCTCTCTCGGGCCTCATGCTGGGGGCATCTCGCATACGCACTCACGCCCGAAATTCCCCGTCCCACACATTGAGGGCTCACTGCGGACTCCTGTGAGTACAAAGGGCTTGAAAATATTTCAATAACATCCTCTCGAACATGTTTAGCTATCATTGCCTTGAAGACATCTCCTTGTGAAAACCCTAAAAATGGCCTTTTTTGTATCACAGCGAGCAGGGAGTTCAAAGACTGTACAATGGGGAAAATCCTTCAAAGAGGTCGCGCCAATTGGCACTCGTGCGTAGGCCGCACTCGCGCTCAGCCAATTTAAGGAGTGTTTTTAAAAATAAAATGGCGGAAGATTCGTCCTAACTGATCCAGGAACCGATATCTATCTTGAGTTGGGAGGTTTGGCTACGGGTTTCCATAGAGAGGAAGTGGTTTGCCACCTCTCATGGAAGCTTCCATGAAGATAGTGCCAATCCCATGATAATAGGGATCCCAACTCCCTCTTCCTCCATTATAAAAGCTTGCTCATTCCCTTTGCAAAGCTAGTCTTCAGATTCCCAAATTCCCAAGAGCCTTATGCTGCAAGAGCCTCCATAATTCCCTTAAGGCCATATTCAAGCAAGGAGACTATTGTCGAGAGCTGAAGAGAGAGTTTGTCCCATCCTTGACAGGATTTTTGAGATGTGTTCTGCTGGCGACCCCGTCCGAAGGAGAATTCGGCGTCAGAACTATGCTTGTAATTTTCCTTTGATTGATTATTAATGAACGACTATTGGTTATGGTTCCACTCTCATTGTTTATGATGATGAGTTATGTCCTTTCTGACTGACATATAGTTGCATCTACTGGATTTTATGCTTGCGTTTGTTTGTTTCTTGAATGTGCAGGTGTCCATCACGGAGATCACGGGGATCGTGGATTCCGCTGCTAAGGAATGTGAGCGCCACCTCTTTAAAAACGACAATTGCTGGATTCCAAGTGTTTCATCAGTTGGTCTATTTGCAATTAGGAACCTACATTGTAGCGTGTTCGATTGTTGCTAGACCCTATCTGGGCTATTAGGGATCGCCTCTATTCGCAGAGGGGATTTACCTCTTCAACAGACATGACAAGTTGGCAAGAATTCCATGGGAGGCTCTTGTAGACCTTATATAGGTTGAAGTGTATGAAAGAAGAGAACCCATGGATTCGAGGTACACTTGAAGTCTTGAAGGAGAATATATATAGGTCAACATTGGAGGTCTTTTTTGCCATCACTCATCACACATTTTCTCTCATCATTTGATTGGTTCAATCACCTTGGAGGCTCTTCTTCTCTCACACATGGGAAAAACGCAGCAAAGGAATTTTCTGTTTTGACCTAGGGTTTTCAATGCAGATTTGACCAACGTTGACTTTGGTCAATGCATGGTTAAACTGACCCTAATCTCTCCCAAAATTTTGATTTATGTCATATGCATTTATTGGCATAGAAATCAAGGCTAGACTTTGACTTTGACCAGGCTGTGTTGACTTTTATTGTTGTTATTTTGCGTTGACTGTTGACTAGGACAACGTTGACTTTTTTTAACTTTGGGTTGACTGATATAGAGTTGTTTGAGAGGGTTGTGTGACAAATTCTACTTGCCTAAGTGTGTAGAGACTTTTTTGGTTGGAGCATCCTCTTGACCGCCGTAATGCACCACAACACATATATATTTCTCATCAAGTTAAGTGTATTTTTGGCTTGTCTTCTGTCGATTTATTGGTATGTTCTATCATCATTTTACTTTTAGTTTATGTGATTTCTGTTTCATATTGGGAATAAAATTAAAGTTGCATCAAGCATAGAACATCTATGAAAATTTACATGGTATCATAGCTGAGGTGAAGACAAAGCCCAAGTTTGTAGCAATCACCGAAGAAGAGCATGGGTAATTCTAAATATAATGGCTTCAAAGCTTATGAAAATTTGATTGGGAAGGAAGAATTCCATGTCTGGAAGATGACATTGGTTCTTATGTTCAAAGACCAAGATGTCATGGACTATGTGCAGGGTAAAATCTAAGAGCCTCCATCATTTGCACCTGCTGCCACCAAGTCAAAATATAAGAAGGGGGAAATCAAAGAAAAGTTGATGATCCAGGATTCTATTCATAAGGGTCTAGTAGCCTACATCTCTGAGCTGGGCACATCCAAGGAGATGTATGATATTTTGGTCAACATGTTCAATGCCAACAACAATGCAAATCAATTCCTTTTCTTTAAGAACCAAGTGAAGACCCTGAAGAAAGGCAGGGATGAATTCGTTCAATCATAATTATCTGAAGTTGATCAAAATTAGAAATAATTGTCTGGCCATTTGGGAGATAATAGTTGATCAAGAAATGGTTCTCACCACACTTGGAGGTCTCTCCTCCGAATGGAATGTATTCAATACTACCATTCTCGATAAAAATGTGATACCTGATTTTGACAAAGTGTTATCGAGATGCGTACAAGAAGCGACAAGAATGAAGGAATATGAAAATGAAGGTAATGTTACCTTCACTTCTCATGCTAAGAAGAAGAAAAATGGTGGTTCAAGGAACCAAGGAAGAGAAGGGGACCAAGGATTCTCCTCGGGATGATGACAACAAAAAAAAACCAGAGGAATGGAAGTCAAAGGAACAAGATGTTCAAAGGAAAGAGGAAGGCTCCCTCTGGTCACAATGAAAATGGGTAACCTTTCAAAAGGTCGAGAAAATCCAGGTATGAGGAATCAAATGTTGTTGATGATAACAAAAATGAATTCATTCTTGTATCTTCCCTCTCTACTGCATCTCCACCCGACACTATGGGTGTTTGGTTGATAGATAGTGGTGCCTCAAGGCACCTCACTGGGTTTAAGGAAGCACTTTTTGATTTGGTTGAGACAATGCCACAAATCCCGTGAAAGGGACGGGGACTGTGACCCTCCACTTATCTATAGGGCTTGCAAGATGTACTATATGTACCTGATTTGAATAAGAACCTTGTGTCTATTTAATCCATGGAAGATAAAGGTTTCAATGTGGCATTCATTGATGGGAATGTGTGCATCTAGAAGAAGAGTTTTAAGGAAGCTATCACAATTGGGTTTAGAGTTGATACACTCTAACAGGTTAGAGGAATTCCACGAGGAGCGATGAAATGTGATACTATCCGACAAAATGAAATATGGCACCAGAGGTTTGGACACCTTCATTACAAAGCCCTCCCCGAAGCAAGGAAGGTGGTGATAGGGATGCCCGAGTTCAAAAATGATCATGAAGGTGTATGTCAAGGTTGTTCTGAAGGAAAGCGTACAAGGGGAACTTTCCCCACAAGTGTCACAAAGAAATTTGATGTCTTGCAATTGATAAATTTTGATTTTTTTGGTATGCTCTACTCGTGACATCCTTGGAGACAATGCCACATATCCCGTGAAAGACATATGGCCCGAAGGGGGACGTACTGTGAAAGCAACCATGATTACAATCGTACAATATTAGCTTGGATCTTTTGAAGAAGCCCTAAAGCATCATATCTGGAAGGAT
>JAXQQM020089165.1:0-34682 GCA_034641835.2 Pinus albicaulis
CATGTTACAGACAACAAGAAACATTTTAAAAGCTGTTGTTAAACAACAAAGAGAATGGGAGTGGCCCTGCCTATCCAGCATGCTCAAAGAGATGAGCAGAAAGGACCAGTCATGGGATCATTTGATTGATTCGATGTATTGGAAAAGAAGGTTTTATCAGCTAGACATGTAAATATTTCAAATTAGAGTAGGGTAGGTAGGAAAATCTCAATAAATCTCAGCCTGTGAGCATTTAGTTAGTTGTTTTTTAATATTTGCAAAGTCCAGCAAACTAGATAGTCTAATCCTGGTTTGGCCGTGTTTAAATTTCTGTCTTAGAATGTAGAGAAAGAAATCTGCTAGACATTTTAATCTTAGCAGATATTAGTGTAGGTAGAGAAACTATGGGGCCAACTGCTTAACCTGGTCTCATGGAGAAATAAGGGTAGAAATAGAATAGGTTTATTTTCCTGTTTGTAAAAAATTGATGATGTAAAGGGTCTGCAAGTCCAAATGCACCTAGAAGAAAAAATGTTAGGACACTATTATGGGTAGGTAGTTGTTTGAGAGAATATTACTGCTGATGTGATATCTTCATGATTTGTGGCAGCTGATCCAAGAAAGAAAAAAGGATGTGTCAAGTACCAGGCATCTGGCCTACTCCCAAAGATTATCTTCTGAGGTTCTTAACACCTTCAAGAAGATGCCATCCCCATGTGGAGCCACTGTTAGCCACCTATAAATTTTTTGACATAGCAAACAGGTGGCTAAAATGTTTTTGATCCTTCAAGAGAAAAATTTCCCTTGAAAATATTTCATCCTTGAAGCCTCCATGTGTCTTCTATTCCTTGAGAATCCTAATTACTATTCCCATTGAAAACCCTGCTATTTTGTGAGAAAGAATGCTTCAAAAGGCCTCAGTTTTCCCTTTTTTCACACACAAAAATTCCCATTTTCCATCCCTTACTCCCACCACAAAATCCCTCTTTAACCCTCCAAATCATCAAAATTCCCTTTTTAAACCTTATAACTCCCTTTATTTGGTTTAAAAACCCTCTCTTTCCTCTATCGGAACCCCCCATTTGGCCTTAAAAAGCACTAAATTTAGGCCAAAACACCCCTTTTTACATTAAGGGCTTAAGCCCCTTTCGGCTTAGCCCTTGGCCCCTTTCTCCGCATATGACCCATGCCCAAGAACAGGCGCTAATCGCAATCAGATTTTCCCATTGGCCTTTTCCCTTTGTTAATTGAATTTTCCCAATGAGATGAACATTTGTTCTATCGACCACGGATTTGATCTGAGTCGTCAATATTTACAAGATCTGATGGTCAGAGCTAATCGTATCGTGCCCCATTGCCTCTCTCCATTATCCCTCCGACTGACTTTGGACCGTCGATCTACCATTCTAATCCGACGGCCCTAGTGTAATCTCACAATTGCAAAAGCCCAAGCCCGTGCATTTGACCTCTGCCGATTTGCGAGCCCCGATTAGATCCTAACCGTTCACCCTTTCAAATCCAACGGTCAAGATCATCTCCACCACCATATAAATTTTCTCCCCCTTTGTAACACTGTAGCGCCAGTTTTAAATCTGAGTCATCCAATGTATAGATATAACGGCTCGCATTTAACCCAATAAACTCGATGGCCTAGCATGTGCAATGCCGCCCCATCCAATCTCGACCGTTCATTCTTACGGA
Source organism: Pinus albicaulis (assembly GCA_034641835.2). Taxonomy (NCBI): domain Eukaryota; kingdom Viridiplantae; phylum Streptophyta; class Pinopsida; order Pinales; family Pinaceae; genus Pinus; species Pinus albicaulis. The sequence goes on from JAXQQM020089165.1 coordinate 1,681, forward strand.
TCCAACAGCTGAGATCCAATCGCACCACCCATGCGCCATCTGTCCACCAGGCCCAAAGAAATTTCTCCGATTGGATCTTCGTCGTCCATTCCTTTAGATCCAACGACTCTCATTCTTTCGGCTAGTCCACTTGCCCCTTTTCCTTCCCGCTTCCTCCTTTAATCTTGACTGTCCATTCCGTAGATCCGACGGTTGGGATCTAATCCACCTTTGACTTCATCCCACCTAATCGCCAGTGCATCTTTCCATATCGCACTACCACCTCCACCATCAAATCTCTTCGCTCCACATCCAATGGCCAAGACGCATATCGCGTAAATTTTGCGTCCGGGCTTTAACGTTTTAAAATCACGCGATAAAAGCAGTTTTGGGAGGACACGTGTCATGTAGCGGCGTATATCGCGTTTTTTTAGGAATTTTTCAAACCGCTCTGAAGCCACGCGACACCAGCGTTTTTTCCACTAAAACTACCTTTTCCCCCTTTGCTCCCGAAAGCTCCATCATTTAATCCCGACCGTCGATTGTTTTGATCTAACAGTTCATGTCACATCGCGTTCCCATCCATATCATTTCATCAGACCTTCCAAAGAGTTTCATCGGAAGATCTTCGCCGTTGATCTCCTCCAGAGATCCAACGGTCCCCATTCAAATCGCCCTCCGCCCTCCGGGTCCCACCACCAAAGGTCCCTGATTTCCTTTGTTATTAACCTTTTCCTTCATATTAGCCCAAACGTTAAACCTTTGTGTTTTATACTAAAGGCTATTTTCTCCGCCTAACTTTTTGAACATACTTCCCCGGTGAAATCCTGACCGTTGATCACCGATCTCGGATCTAATCGGACGATCTAGAATCTTCCTTGCCCCAAACCTTCATCAGCTCAATTTATCACCATTTTGCCAAGTTTTTTCCAGTTTTCTTCGCTACATCCTCCGTTTTTGCTACTGCGCCACCATTTCCATAGGCCTCCACAGCATTTCTCCCCTCACTCCCCTAGATTTTGTAACAAGTTTATTGTATTGTGCAAGGTTTACGGAGTGAGAAACACATTCTATCTCCACAGTCACAGTCACTTTGACTGAGAGCACAGAGAGACCATCACAGTAGAAGTGAAGAGTATCAGTGTAGAGAATTAAAGGATTTAGGCTCCCTCTTGAAGATTTAACACCTATAATCCGATGTTCAAAGGATAAAGATGTAGTTTGAAGACCATGAAGATGATTAAAGGTCTTAATGAAGCCTAAGCACATGAAACAAGCCATATATGTGTTTTAACGTCAGCAGAATGTAAGTTCTCCAGAAATGACTATCTACTCGACTTCCTCCATCTCCCATCGAACCCCAGAACAATTATTTCACTGACAGAAGATTCTAAAGAACTGTTAGAACAACAGTTATGGAAGTATGGAGACCTGCAGGTTTTCTATCCATGTTACTTATTTCAGAAGGCAATACAGAGTACCTTACAGTGAGAGATGACTTCAAAGAACACATCTGAGGTTAATGTCAACCTGACAAGACTTTTGAAACAACCTAAAGAGTAAAAATATGTCAATTACAGAGCCATTAAGCAGAGTGGGCATGAACACTTCCTCCACTTTGTCTTAATGAATCAATTAAAATCACATCTATTACTACTCCTATTCATTCTCCTATAAGAACCCCTGAGAAATACATTGTAAAGGTTCTTGTTGGTTGATAGGGATTTTATTGACTGTTAGAACTGTTATTGGGGGTGGTAGCTGAGTAGTTTGTAATTTAGTAGGCTGGGAGGAGAAGTTTGGAATGTAACAGCCATTGAGCTCAAAGTATGTGACTGGTTTTGCACATCAATTGAACAAGCAAATTTCACAGGATCCTGGTCTATATTACGGGTGATGTTTTCTTCACTGCTATTGTCTTATTTCATTTTAATCATACTGTCCACTATTCTCTGATAATAATTAGTAACCTGGCTTAGGATATACCCCTGCATGGTACCCTAATGATTTCCTTCTCTTCTTATCTTTGATGTTTTCTGCTGATTGCCTATCTGAGAACAAATTCATGTAATTTAACCAGTCAAAGATGTTGGCATGCCCATGCTTATTGATGTTTGAATTTGGAGTTTGTTGCTTAGATGTTTTGGTTGGGTTAACCTGGAAGAATTGGGATACTAGGGATTTAGTGTGAGCCTTGTCCACTAGGGTCCTTTTCCAATAGCTGGCCTTTCTAAGATCACTTTGAGCTGGTGTCAAAAGAATTAAAGGTTAAAAGTCCTTCTCTGATCTTAGGCCTTGCTCTATGTTAAATCTCAACTGTTTTCCCCATTAGAGTATGCTAAAAGTAGGCCTAGAGTTAAATGACCTCTGAACTGATCTTAAGCTACCCGTTGTGTTTTATTGAGAGTTTCCTCTGAGTATGTCAAAGTAGGCCTAGATTTAAATGACATCTGACCTGATCTCAGACTGCACTTGGGTTTCTTTCCTCCTTTCACTTCACTCCCTAATTTTCCATTCCACCATCTATTTAAAGATCCTTTAGTATAGATGAATTTCCCTATGGAAACCCTTGGATAGTTGTTATGCAAGTAATCCCCTTTCATGACTCCATAGCCCAATGGATTGACACTTTCTTGACCTATCTTCTTTTGCCGAAACATCCTGCTACTTTGTTCCTTTCACTCCGATGACCTTCTCAGTTAATGATCTCCAACCCAACAAAAAAACCAATTAAAAACCCCTTGTGCCTCATACCTAGCCTATATTTCATTTTGAGCTTCAAATATATATCATTCTTTGCCTTTATAGAGAGATCCCTCTCTGGATCCAGGAGGGCTAGATCCTAGGATCCCAAAGTGGTTTGATGTTGTCTTGTATTTTGGTCTTGCCAATATGGGAAAAACACAGGAACCCCAACAGTATGGACCAAGTGGGAGAATGTTAAGCTCCCTCTCCCAACGTGTGATTTATGGAAACTGATTTGTAGTTGTTTCCTTAAATTATGGAAACCAACTGCAGTTATTTCCTTAAATTAGGAAATCAACTGAAGTTAATTAATTTCTTTTTGGGAGCTTCTGAAGTGATCCGTTACTCCCATTGCAGTTATCTAGTCCGTTACAACCATTACAGTTATCTACCATGATTTTTGGAACACTTAACGAATAGCCAACAGAAGCTTGATGGAAGCTTGGCTATAAATTCTTTTGTTTGGTCCCCAAGCTCACTAACATAATCCCCTTTAGCCTTACACCATCAAGTCAGAGTGAGGAGAGCTTGGAAGTGCCTTCAGATTTTATTTAGTGTTGGTGTTGAGGACGCAGTGCTGTGTAGTGGCTACGTTAAGGAGGCTTCATTGCAGAAAAGTGAACGTGGAGAAGAAATCTCGAGGCTCTGGCTGCTGCGTTATAGTTTTATTGAAGTCTGTTTCGTTTCCTTGAAGAATCTGCAATAAACCATTCGTTGGAGCACTTCTTGGAGCGTTGATCTTTGTGCAGATTTCATCTCTGCAAAAGTACTTTTTCTACATAGTATAATTCATCAATGGCTGGAGGTATTATTTAATGGGCAATTTTAAGTTTTAAGTTTTAATTTTCGATTCCTTTTAAGTATTTATTCCACATTTTGAATCGTTATTTTTTCTAACAGGGATTTAATCTCCACATAATATTTTAGTAATAATCACCGATCAAAAGTTGATATTTATTTCAAATGTAGTTATACCCTTTCTACCCTTTTAATTAAATTGAATAATAAAAAAAATGTGATATGAACATGAGTTATGGTTTTTTGGGCATGTGGTATTATTAAGCCATGGTATTGGCACATGGTGTAGACACACGGATAGACAGTTATTTCACCGGACTTGGATTCACCATGAGTGAGGCAGATTCGAACCTATACCAGATTGTGGTGGAGGGTAAGTTGCTGATCATTGTACTTTATGTAGATGATTTGATATTGACAGGTGATGAATAGTTGATACTCTCATGCAAGGCTGATCTTGCAAAGGAGTTTGATATGAAGGACTTGGGCCTCATTCATTATTTCCTGGGATTGGAAATTTGGCAGCAGAAGGGTGGAATATTTGTGTCTCAAGGCAAGTATGCTCGGGAGATACTGGAGAAGTTCAACATGCAAGGCTGTAAGCCTATCGACACTCCTCTTCCTAGTGGTTGGAGGAAAGAGGATGCTACATCGACAGAGGTAGTGGATGCCACTGTTTATCGACAATTGGTTGGTTTGCTCATGTATTTGGTCAATACATGACCGGACATATGCTATGCTGTTAACCAGCTTTCACAAGCTATGGTTAAGCCTACCAAGCTCTTTTGGAAGGCAGGAAAGCATGTTCTGAGGTATCTCAGAGGCACATCGAGATATAGACTGTGGTATAGACAGTTGGATGAGGTGAAGCTGCATGGCTTCACGGATGCAGATTGGGCAGGGAGCCCAACAGACAGAAAGAGCACATCTGGAGGGATTTTCAGTATCAGGTCTACAACAGTTTCTTGGTACAACAGGAAACAGAGATCCATGGCACTCAGTTCAGCGAAGGCCGAGTACATGGCAGCAATTTTGGCTGCATGCGAGGCTATATGGATGAGGAAGATCCTGGTCGGGTTGTTCGGTTCACTCTTAGATCCTACTGTGATATATTGTGATAATCAGAGTTGCATTAAACTCTCGGTTAATCCAGTATTTCATGATAGATCTAAACATATTGACATCCAGTACCATCATATCAGAGATTGTGTGCAGCGGAAGATCATGTTGCTATCTTACATTCCTATGGAGGATCAAGATGCTGATATTCTGACGAAGGCGCTCACCAGGAGGAAATTTGAATACCATAGAGACAGGATCGGGGTGGCATATAATCCCTATGTTGTTGAGAGGGAGTGTTGAGATTCAACAAGATGATGAGCTTAGTGAAAATAGTCGCCTTCACTAAGTGGGCCCGCAGGCTATTTTTGGTGCAAAGTCTATTTTTAGACTATGCCTATTTTTAGACATGTCGATCATATTATATGAGTTGCAGGATGCTATTTGTGGATGGTTGGTCAAGTTGGAAAAATAGATGGACTTCTATTTTTAGACATATTGGGCGGAATCTATTTTTAGATTGCCAGTCTAAAAATAGATATGTCGAATATTATTAGCTCTTAATAATATTTGGACTCTAAACATTATCTTATTCTCTTGGAGCACTTCAGTTAAGTGCACAGATGTGGCACAGGAGTTGACAGAAGGAATTACACTATTCCTGAGGGTTTAGTGGAGCTAATGCATGGAGGACTTCAGTTAGAAATCATGTGACAGAGTTTGGTGGAGTTGTAGAAGTAGTTGGTGGAGTTGTGTTCAGTTTGACTCAGTTAGACACAGTTGAGCTAGTTGTATCTAGTCTAACTGATTGATACACTAGTGAGAGTGGTGTGAATTAATTAATAATTAATTCACTAAATATTAACTCATTAATCAACTGAAGAATACATTAGTTAACTATAGTGCATGGAAAGTTTCAGTGGAGACTAGTGGAGAGGTAGGTGAAAGGGCAAGATGACTATTAGTTGTGACTATAGTGATGCATTGATTGCATCCAACACTCAGTGGAGATGCCAATGAGGATTGCGAAGTGAAAGCCAGGTGGATTCGAGTTCATTCAGAGCCATTCTTCAGTAGGGATTGCGCAGTAGAGGCAGGCTAGCAGGTGGCAGAGATCGGTGCATGGATTTGCTAGATCGGACCTGATTAGTGTGTAGTGATTGTACTGTACTGAGAGCTTGACATGTTCAGATTTGTATGAGGATTGTTACATGATCTCTATGACATATATTATATACATATATTTGGGGTTTTTAGCTTCAGGATTTCCCATTAAATCACTGTGTTAATGTGTGTGAATTTTTATGGTTTCATGTGTGCATTGCAATTGATTTAATTTCCGCATGTGATGATCAATGGTGGAATAGATTTTGTATTGTGCATGAAGTCAAATAGTGTGTGATCAGGAGAATATTGGATATATAACGAATTAGTTATATAATTTCTACATGGTATCAGAGTAGTTGATCATTGGAGCAGATTGCAATTATTGAAGTGGTTGAGTTTTGTGCTGGTGGAATTCGAATTTGCTGCAGTGTTTTCTTGGTGTCGAAGTTGAGCATTCATTGAAATGTCTTTCAACGGATTGCGATAGGAGTATGCCCTTGAGGGCAACTTGAATTATATTTCATGGAAGGACAGGATGGAGGCGGTGTTGGATTATAATGGGTTGAAGGAGTTCATAGATGCAGAAATTCCAAAACCTACTTCTAGCGATGCAGCTGCACTTGACGCATGGAAAAAGAAGACAACAAAATGTCGAAGGATTCTATTGGAAGGTGTGAAGGATCACATAGTTTCTAGCCTTCATGGTAAATCTTCTCCATTCTTGATGTGGAAAGCTTTGACATACTTGTTCCAAATCAGAAGTGACCAACGGAAGTTGGTGCTTAAAGACAAGCTCAGAAAAATAAAAATGGAGAAGGGCGAAAGTATACCCAAGTACCTCACGAAGTTTTTCCAGTGCAGGGATGAGCTGGGAAGTGTGGGGGTTACTGTAGATGAAGAGGACTTGGTGAGCTTGGATCTCCTTGGGCTTCCGAAGAGTTGGCATTCCTACGAGGACTCTGTCAATGGTCGAGAGAAACTTCCAGGATGGGAGCGACTTTGGTTGGATCTTGTGCAGGAGGAGATAAGGCGGGGTACCAGGGATGGATCTTCATCAAAGAATGAAGATGAAGAAAATTGTGCTTTGGCTGCCAAATCAAGGAAAGGGAAGGGAAAGAAAAATCCTTCTCAATCCGGTGCGAAAGGCAAGAAGCAAGACATGTCCAAGGTGAAGTGCTTTCACTGTCACCAACACGGACATTACGCCACTAATTGTTCACAGAAGAAGAAAAATGAGCAGGCTGCTGGATCTGCAGCTGGAGAGGCCTTAGCCTCATAGTTTGAGTTGGATTTTTTGCTGATAGTATGCTTGGTTTAAAGTGTGATGGGATCAGTGTGGTTTCTTGACAGTGGTGTGTCTTTCCATATGACTAGAGACAAATATTTTTTTACTGATCCGGATGAGAAGGATCTTGGAGTGCACATCGAGATGGGCGATGATGGTAGATACAATGCGACTAGTATCGGGACCATTTCCTTTGAGAGGGAGTCTGGTAAACCTTTCATATTTAAGGATGTCATGCATGTTCCAGGATTGAAGAAGAATCTGATCTTGGTGGGGATGTTGGAAGACAAGGGATATGATGTTGTCTTTAGTGAGGGAAAGGCTTTCTTGCGCAGTAAGGAAACTGGTGAAACCCGGAGGATAGGGGTTCGAGTTAAGAACCTTTATCAATTGCAGGTAAATGGCTACGCAAAAATGGCAGGAAAAGAAGAAGGAGTGGTGAGCCGGGATGAGGGCGAATTGTGGCACAGGAGATTGGGCCATCTTCACCATGGCGCTTTGAAAAATTTTCAGCAGTTTTCTACCGGGCTTCCCAAGGGTACACTTGCGCAGTCAGATCAGTGCAAGGGATGTACTTTGGGAAAATTTGTGAAAGCCACCCTTCATGAGAAGGATAGTCGCGCCACGATGATCCTTGAGAGAATTCACACAGATGTGTGTGGACCTTTCTCAGTAGCTTCGACAACGAAGCACAGGTATTATGTGATATTTGTTGATGACTTTTCTTGTAAGTGCTGGATCTTCTTCATGCAGAAGAAGAGCGAGACATACTCAAAGTTCTGTGAGTTCAAGGCACTGGTTGAGAAAGAGTCGGGGAAGCAGGTGAAGGCTCTTAGGAGCGATAATGGTGGTGAATTCATCTCTGGTGAATTCAAATACTTTTGCAGTGTAGAAGGAATTCGAAGACAGCTCATAGCGCCTCATAACCCACAACAGAATGGGGTCGCGGAGCGAAAGAACAGAAAGATCGTGGGTGCTGCACGGGCGATGTTACATGATCAGGGCCTTCCCATACACTTGTGGGCAAAAGCATGCAACACTATTGTTTATGTGAAAAACCGTTGTCCTCATAGAGTACTTGGCATGAGTACACCCGAAGAGGTGTTTTCTGGTAAGAAGCCTGATATTTCTCATTTGAAGATTTTTGGCTCACCTGTTTACATTCATGTGACGAAGGATGCCAGGAAGAAGCTAGAGCCTACCACAGAGGTTGGGATATTTGTGGGGTACATAGAAACACCCCACAACTATCGTGTGTATTTTCCAGACAGTCAGAAGACTGTTGTGCGACGAGATATCAAATTTCATGAGGAGAAAGCCATGAAGTTGTTGCTTGAGAGGGAGCTACAATTGCATGGAGATGACAAGCTACTAGTTCCAAAGGATCAGCCTCACGATGTGGATCAGCCACAAGAGGGGGTTCATGGAGTGGAAGAAACCACTCATGCAGCACCAAACATCAGAGGGCGGAAGCGCACTACAGAAGATGAGCGACTGAATCTTGATGTAGCGCAAAATGTAGGAGCACCTACATCACAGTGCAGATAGAGACAGTCACCTGACCGATATACTGGATACATGGCTCTGATGAGCAAGTGTATCATGACAGAGCCATCCTCTTTCGAGGAAGATGTGGAGGACCTTGCATGGGTAGATGCCATGGTGGAAGACTATGATTCGATTGTCAGAAACAGTGCATGGGAGATTGTCCCAAGGCCGGAAGGGAAACCAGTGGTAGGTTCGAGATGGATCTACAAAGTGAAGCAAGCTGCTGACGGGAGAGTCGAGAAGTACAAGGCAATATTTGTTGCCCGGGGCTTCTCACAGATTGAGGGGATCGACTATGAAGAAACCTTTGCACCTGTCACAAGGTATTCTTCCATACAGAGCATCCTTGCTCTCTCAGCGCAGATGGGTTGGCACATTCATCAGATGGATGTGAAGACTGTGTTCCTCAACGGATTCATTGAGGAGGAGGTGTACATAGAGTAGCCTGAAGGATTTGAAATCTTCAGCAGTGAGTCACATGTGTGCAGGCTCAAGAGAGCGCTGTATGGGTTGAAACAAGCACCTCGTGCTTGGTACACATGGATAAACAGTTATTTCAATAGACTTGGATTCACCAAGAGTGAGGCGGATCTGAACCTATACCAGATTGTGGTGGAGGGTAAGTTGCTGATCATTGTACTTTATGTAGATGATTTGATATTGATAGGTGATGAACAATTGATAATCTCATGCAATGCTGATATTGCAAAGGAGTTTGAGATGAAGGACTTGGGCCTCCTTCATTATTTCCTGGGATTGGAAATTTGGCAGCAGAGGGGTGGACTATTTGTGTCTCAAGGAAAGTATGCCCGGGAGATACTGGAGAAGTTCAACATGCAAGGCTGCAAGCCTATCGACACTCCTCTTCCTGGTGGTTGGAGGAAAGAGGATGCTACATCGACAGAGGTAGTGGATGCCACTTTTTATCGACAGTTGGTTGGTTCGCTCATGTATTTGGTCAATACACGACCAGACGTATGCTATGCTGTTAACCAGCTTTCACAAGCTATGGTTAAGCCTACCAAGCTCTTTTGGAAGGCAGGCAAGCATTTTCTGAGGTATCTCAGAGGCACATCGGGATATGGACTGTGGTACAGACAGTCGGATGAGGTGAAGCTGCATGGCTTCACGGATGCAGATTGGGCAGGGAGCCCAACATACAGAAAGAGCACATCTGGAGGGATTTTCAGTATCGGGTCTATAGCAGTTTCTTGGTACAGCAGGAAACAAAGATCCGTGGCACTCAGTTCAACGGAGGCCGAGTACATGGCAGTAAATTTGGCTACATGCGAGGCTATATGGATGAGGAAGATCCTGGTCGGGTTGTTCAGTTCACTCTTAGATCCTACTGTGATATATTGTGATAATCAGAGTTGCATTAAACTCTCGGTTAATCCAGTATTTCATGATATATCTAAACATATTGAAATTCGGTACCATCATATCAGAGATTGTGTGTAGCGGAAGATCATGTTGCTATCTTACATTCTTATGGAGGATTAGGATGCTGATATTCTGACGAAGGCGCTCACCAGGAGCAAATTCGAATACCATAGAGACAGGATCGGGGTGGCAGATAATCCCTATCTTGTTGAGAGGGAGTGTTGAGATTCAACAAGATGATGAGCTTAGTGAAAAGAGTCGCCTTCACTAAGTGGGCCCGCATGCTATTTTTGGCGCAAAGTCTATTTTTAGACTATGTCTATTTTTAGACATGTCGATCATATTCTATGAGGTGCAGGATGCTATTTGTGGATGGTTGGTCAAGTTGGAAAAATATATGGACTTCTATTTTTAGACATATTGGGCGGAATCTATTTTTAGATTGCCAGTCTAAAAATAGATATGTTGAATATTATTAGATTGCCAGTCATAATCTTCCTAGTGGGAAACCAAATAGTTTTTACCACCTACCAATAGAGTAATTAGCCCAAAATTTAAAAATTCTCAACAATTTTAGCATCATTAAAGTACCTATCATTGTACTATAAAACCAAATTATTAAAATAAACATTCTATTTCAAGAATCTGAGGAGGTGATACGAGTTGGATCTCTCGCACTAGAACATGGAGGAGCACGTGGAGCAGGTTCACACAAAAATTGAAGCTCAATATGTTCCAACCTCGCCTCTATCCTTTCCAAACACATATGTTGGTTACATTGGACTATTTTGACATCCATCATGTTAACAAAGATGTTATAGTTTTCTTCCTTCTTATCTGTCAACACCCTCCCCAATAGGGTTTTCATATGCCAATACAAGGCCAAGGCCGAGAAGTAATTTTTTATTCTTCCCTGGGTAGTCCTCGGATCATGAATCAATAGAGACACATCATCCATGATTTCATAATCCAATAGAGCCTATTTATCATGAAAAATAAGACTCTGGCTGGGCCTATTGTTGGATTTAATTGCAGCCTTAGGGGCCTCCCCCCATCCCCATGTCTTCTACACATGGATTTTCATTGCATACTTGGCTTATAAAAATAAGCCTTCTGGCTTTGACTTAAAAAACTTACTCCTGAACCAAGGAAATCATGTTCAGGAAATCATGAACCCCACCCATGTTGGGACACAATATCCAAAGGACCAAAGTATTGGTTGCTGGTAGTGCCACAACACCATATAGAAACCACGAAATCCCTGTAAAATAGCCATGACCAAAAGGGTTCCACCAAGCATAACAAGTCGATAAAACCACTCCAAAATGTTTCTAAAAAAATACCTCTGCCAAATCAACACCTAAACTACCAACAACCCCAAGGTTGGTGAAATACAATGACCAAAAAAATAACCCCAAACCTGTACATACCAACCATAAATCACACAACTCCCCAAAAAAAACGACAAATGATAACAGTCAAAATAAGTTCATCAAGCCAAAACCATTATCCAAACACCGAGAACATAAAATGAATCCAAAAACACAAAAATACAAATCCCAACTAGAGAAAAACCATCAAAATAAATACAATGATAAACTAATAGAACAAATATCCCAATTTTATGGGTCAAGAAAATTTATATATATATAGATATATATAATTTTTTAATCCACTCATTGACACAATATGTTTAATACGGGGAACTCCATTTATATACGATAAAAAAAAAATAGAATTTTTTAATCCACTCATTGACACAATATATTTACTAGCAATTGCACCTAATGTTGCAAATGAAACACCGTAAGGAAGAAGCTAGAAAGAAACGAACTATAATTAATTTGATGTGACCTTATATTTATGTTTAGAATGTGTACGTTACAGACCTCAGTGTTAAATCTACCCCAAAAGTAACATTAATTTTTTTCCAATAGACGTTGATATCAAAAGATGGGAAGGAAAAATCTTTGGTAATTAACTTTACAATTAGTCTCCAATACAGAATTCCACTACATTGTTCTTATACAATTCCTTATTAAAAGCCATTCGACCAGGGATGAAATCAACCAATCCCGTACCACATAATTCAAGCATGAATACGAATTCAGAAAGGATTCTTCTATTATTATACACAGTAATTACAGGGGATTTATCTTCCGGCCTGATTTTCAATATCAGTGCAAAGTGACTATAATTTTCAGAAAGTTGGATTCTCAGTTTGGCAGGAAACTTATTTACAGCTGGAAGCATTTCACATTATTGAGCTTATCAAATGAAAACCCCCCACATGTAAGAGTTATTAAAAAAAATCTACAAAGAGGTATATATCAACTTTTTATCTTTTCATACAACCAACGACTTAGTGGGCTTTCCCAAATTTAACACCTACAAAAAATATCTGGCATGGCTATTTAGTATTGTGCCACACAAAAAATGACATTTCATATTTACTACCTAATGTTAGGAACTATCTGATATTTGAACATACACCATCTGTGTGTATCCATTGAACACAGTGTTGTTCAGGCTACTCAACCCAAATTGTCTAAATAAATATTTCTGATAATCTGGAATAACTGGTTCGAAGGAATGGGCAGAGTCATATCTTGTTTGATGTGTAAGTGATGGACTAACTACAGGTGGAACCTCCCAGTGCAGATCTAGCACAGATTCCACAAACTTGCTATTCTCAAAATGCTCAGCACGCAAGATCATCTCAAAGCTATGGTTGAAGTTGTCTCTCATTTGTCCTCTGACACCCCACCAAATGTCCCCCGACCCACAAAGCTCTTTTATGTCCAAGGCCTTTTCCGAAAGCTGCTTCCTTTTGGCTCTCACCTTGGATTCATCACTGTCTTTGTAGCAGATATGTCCACCACCTGTAAAAACAAAAAAACGTTAAGCCTTTGAAGCTTTCAATGTGGGCAGGTTAATATGTTCATGATATTAAAAGATGCTTACGTCATTTTTATTCACTTACTTAATGCTAACACTTTCAATAAACACACAGGTAATTTAGTAACAAAATGTTCTACATCCCCTAAAGGCTAGAATCATTATTCATATATCTATGTTAACTGAATGTAAGGTAACCAATAAAAACCAGGAAAATCCCATTTATATTTTATTTCTGATTTTTTTTATAAATTAAAGCCTCTGTGCCTGTGGTAAGTTATAATTTTATAGAGATTATCTGTTTACTAATTAGATGAGAGGCTCTATGATATTCATGACAAAGTTGCTCATCATTGTTTGAAAATCAAACTATGCTTTACATATAAATATTAATAACTGAAAACCACAAATACAAGTTGATAATATATCCATCATATTCTACCAAACCTGCACATAGATGTGACTTTTATCTGCTACAACTGGTATTGGAGCGAAGCTGACAAACATTCATTGTTGTTAAGGCTTAAAAAAGGAAAGCCATGACCCCTATCTGTTGGTTTTGAAGTCAAATTTGCAGAATGCTTCTTCGGTGAGTTATTTTTCACTCCCAAGCTGGAGCTGTATTCCTAGCTCCAACTCCATTGATGATTCATCTCCAATACTATCTTTATATGAAGTGACAGTAGAAGTAGTTGCAGAACTCACCCTACTCTCAGATGAGCTGGTTGTACCCAATCCCAGGGCCAAACCTGAACCATCATTCAAACCCATTCGTGAAGGATGCCCTTGAGGTGACATTTTACTCATGGCACCCCACTTTCTCTTAGTCCCCTTCGGAGAAAAAGAGAATCCAGATAGATTGACAGGTTTCTTTATGAAGGAAAACTGATGGTCATGATATTGTGGATCCAGTCCCAATGCCATATCATTGACATGTTCGGAACCACTTTCTAAAGTATTATTGAATCCATCAGATGCATTTGTTAGAGGGGCTTCAAGATGAAGGCCCAGATAAGGAAACTTAAGATCCATTCTCCTTGTCTAAAACCAATCTCCTAAAAAATAGATTTGAATAATATTGAAGTTGAATACAAATCAACAAGAGAATTTGATATTGTCTGAGCTGAGTAAAATGAAAAATCTGAGGTTGCTCCATTTGTTAAATTGTGTTTCCTTGAGCAACATTGAGGCCCAAGAGGAACTTGAATCCACACAATTAAATTCTATTTACATGATGTTAAATTGGGTTTCCTTCAGCTGACAGAGTGTACTGCAATAACAGTAACAGTTATTTTCTCAATCTTGAATATTACACTTTCATTTATACAAATTTATTTTTCAAGTTAATAAAAAGTAGTGATAAACTTGGGATTATCTCTCAACTTCCATAATTTGCAGTTATTGGTTATGTCCATGATGCTGCTGCTCGAGTAAATATTAGGATAAATTTATGCACGTTTAAGAATGGCATGAGGTCATGAAATTGCAATGCTTCTAACTAAGAAGCGAGCCCCAACAATTTGATGGCATTTCCCCTGTGCTTCCAAAGCTTTTCAAGTTTCAGCATTGCAAGATTCATTGAAATTTTTATCATCCATTTACTAAAAATTAAAAAAATATAGAGAGCATATATCATTTCGTTTACAGCGAAGTGAGACAAGGGCTGGACAAAATTCACCTAAAACGTCAAGACCAGATATAAATATCTCTTCAAATATGCAAGCAAAAACTGCTGTCTTGGAAAATTTTGGCTTAGGTAGACAAAGCGGTTGTGAATACCATTGGAAGACTGTGGTTTATTTCATAAACAAACAAACCTGCCACTCTTATCACCACTGCCAAATTCAAATTTTACCAGGTTTGCAACAACTCTCTGTTTGTGACCAGTTCTTAACAAAAATTTACCCCCTTGTAGAAACAGGAATCATCAAAGAATGAACAAATACAAGTAACATGATCAGATAGTGTTAAATGTGTCAAGCTTATCTAAGTGGACTGAACAATTTCTTGCATTTCCAAGCTGACAGATAGACTGCTAAAAAAGTGTAAACAAACATAAATGATATAATCTAGCAATCACATTCAATTCAAAAATGAAGATCTTCCATCAAGAATCCCACACAGATATCAATAGAAGGTGCACCTATCAAATTTTGTTACTCCTTTTGCCTCCATGCAGTTTGTAGCCAAAATTAAGGAATTTGATACTCCTTTTGCCTCCATGCAGTTTGTAGCCAAATTAAGGAATACTACCCATACAAGTAGACACATGAGTGTTTTCAGTTTCTTATAGTGCAAAGATGCATAAGCACAACTAAGAAAGAAAAAAGACTCATGGTAGGTACTGTATGATAGATATTACAATGCACTTCTTATCAGAAACAATCTGGTCTTACTAGCTGATATTGGCCTTCCAACTGTACAGGTCTATCATTGACCAAGAATGCAAGTTTATGATTGAAGATACATTCCATGAGCAACCTTTCTTACTCTATGAGTCTATGACAACATTTATGTTGAGAATTGTTCTTTCAAGTTTTGGCATCCATCATATAGAATAATAGAAAGCAAGGCAGAATCCTTAGTCAAGTAAGTGTATTAGTAGTACTAATGGTTTACAGTCAGAGCGTTCTTCGATGTTCACCATTTATAATGTTCCAGATATATCAGCTGTAATAAGTGTGTGCTTTGAGTCCTCCACTTTAGGAGTTGAATTTCACTTGCAACTTACAAGGATCTGCATTCAGCAACATTTGCACAACTTCTCTCATGGAAGGCCGCAAAGCTGGCAGTTTGTGTGTGCAAGACACTGCAATTTTCAAGACCTGGATCATTTCGTCCTTAAATGACTTGGAAATGTTTGAGTCGAGAACAACAATTAAATGTTCCCTCTTAAGGATTTTGCCTGAAGTCCAAGAAACAATATTCTTGTTCTCCCCAAATTCTGGTTCAATGGGTTGCCTGCCAGTTATGAGCTCCAGCAGAACCACACCAAAACTGTAAACATCGCTTTTTTCGGTAACCTTCAAGGAGTATGCATATTCTGAAAAATATATAAACATGGCACCATTCAGGTTTCATACGTTTGCAGAAGATGTCAACAAAATGCATGCTAAGGAATTTAAAGATCAAGGACTGCAAAACCTGTTAAAAAACACACCAGTTGAGAGCAAAAAGCTTTGTCTGTAAACATCAAGAAGGAAAATGGAATACATGTGGCAGAAAAAATAGTAAAGAAACTTACCAGGAGCAATGTAACCATGAGTGCCTGCAAACACTGTGGTTGAATCCCCTCCGACGTTGCAAGCTTGAAGAACCTTTGCAACACCAAAATCAGCAATCTTGGCCTCATAAAATTGATCCAGCAAGATATTGGAAGACTTGACATCTCTGTGAATAATTGCAGGGGAACAATCATGATGAAGATAAGCCAATCCATGAGCAGCCCCTAATGCAATCCTGTGGCGTGATGGCCAATCCAGATCATTATGGCTATGCAAAGCTTCAAACAGGTTCCCATTTGGCATGTATTCATACACCAGCAGATTTGAATCACTGTTGGACAGATAACAATAAAGCTTCACAATGTTTTTGTGGCGAATGGTCCCCAATGTTTCAACTTCCGCCTTTGCCAATTGATGGTCATGGTCTCTGTAATTTTTCTCATTATTGTTATTGAAGAAAACGTTCTTATTTTTGTCCATGTAGATATCATCCTTATCCATTTTGGTGGATGTCCACAGATGCTTCACTGCCACAGTTTCATTGTTGGGTATGTCAACGCGATTAACCTTACCAAATGCCCCGCTTCCAATCACATTTTCATCCCCTTTCAGTGATAAAAACCTGGAAATATCTTCCGCATCGAAGCTCAAGTTATGAAAAGCTGTAAGTCTCCATGATGGATTTTCCTTTTACTCCAGTGAATTTGCTTGGTATTGAAGGAACCGCCGGAAAAGTATCAGTCCAAAGGTGGATATTAACATCGCTGCACCTGCAATTAGACCGGCTGCCAATTTCAGTCTTTTGGATTCATCCCTAGAATAAGAAGAAGTCGAGCAAGCCGCGAGTGTATCATCTCCAATAAAGATTTTAGCACAGAGCCCTGGATTTCCCGAAAAGCTTCCCTTGTTTCCGACGGTGACGAGCGAATTGGGAACAAGGCCTCTCAACTAATTGTTGGAGAAATCAATAGAGCTCAAAGTCAATTCACTGAGACTGCTGGGAATTGATCCGGAGAGTTCGTTATTTGAAAGATTTAAAGAATTTAAAGCTTCAATCGATGCCAAATTATCTGGAATGGCTCCGTCCAGACGGTTTCTCGCAAGATTTATGACACTCGCTGAGATTGCTGGGAATTGATCCGGAGAGTTCGTTATTTGAAAGATTTAAAGAATTTAAAGCTTCAATTGATGCCAAATTATCTGGAATGGCTTCGTCCAGACGGTTTCTCGCAAGATTTATGACACTTACAGATTTACAGGAGCCGATTTCATCTGGAATGGATCCTTCCAACATATTTTCCTGCAAATACAGAGCATTCAACTGATTCAATCTCCCGATTTCCTTTGTCAATGGACCAGTAAATTGATTGTTATTCGCTTCAATTCTAACCAATTGTACCGCCATGCCAATCTTTGGCACCAAGTTGCCGGAGAATTGGTTGTTGTGAATGGCCAATTGGGATAAATTCTTTGAATTCCCGATCTCGGCACTGATTTCGCCCACAAAATTGTTGAAACTTAGATCAACAATATTGACATTGGGCAGACCCCAGATTCCACTGGGCACTCTACCGCTGAGATTATTTTTATTGACTCTGAAACATACCAAGCTTTTGCAGGCCCCGTATGAGAGAGGCAATTCTCCTGTGAAAGAATTGCCAAGAGCAAGAAAGTACTGCAGGTTTCCTCCTCTACACATGTCTTCGGGCAGCGGGCCATTGAGCCGATTTTCCGACACTTCCAGCATGTTGAATTTAGACAGACTGCCGAGCTTCTGCAGTAATGGTCCTGTAAGATTGTTCCAATATATTGATAGCCCTTCCAGAAGCGGCAAGTCCGCGAAGCTTTCAGGAATTTGGCCGCAAAGATTATTATTATCGAACTGGATATATGTTACATTTTTCAAATTCCCGAGCTCTTGTGGAATGCTGCAGTGCCCAAATTCACAGGAGTCAAGGGAAAAAATGCCATAATCCAAAAAATGCCATAATCCAGTATGGAAGCTCTGCAAGCGCAATGGCAGTTGCTTCTTGAGTTTTTCCCTACCGATTCTGAATAAAAAGAAGCCCTAGAAACCTTCCACTAACTAAATATTTGCAACTACTATTGTTTTTTCATCGAACGACTGAATATGTTTCAATAGTCTAACGTATAATCTAACGGTTTTATGACACGATGCACATCAGCAAAGTTTTTTTCAAATAATAACGCCTTATGGCGTAAATATGGGGAACTCCATCCTACCTTTAGGTTTTTATTAGTCCCTGCCCAAAGGGACGGCAGGGACTCTTGTAATCGATATGCTTTAAAATATGAGCCATTATAATAGTTATGCTTTGAAATATGAGTTTTTTGCAGGATTAAAAACAATTAATCCTGCAGTTCAGTTTGTTCAGTTTGTTATTTTATCGGTGGCTTTTGGCTGCCCTATCACATAGGCACAAAAAGTTTTTCGTCAATAACAAATTTGGAGGTCTTATTTGGCCTTTACTTGAGGCATCTCCTACATCATATTCACTGATATCTTAAGTTAAAAGATATATTTCATGAATAATTTTCAGGAATTGAAGTAATGCTAAGATAGCAGTACCCCATAGCTTTAAATAGCTTTAAATAACTGGTGCCACATGTCATGTACATACTCGTCCTATGTAGCCGTGTCTAGAGAGGTGTGTTGCAGTGTCGTAGAGAGGTGTGTTGCAGTGTCCTCCTATGCAGTCGTGTCCAGAGAGGTGTGTTGCGGTGTTGTCTAGAGAGGGTGTGCTGCCGTGTACAGAGAAGGTGGCAAGAAGGTGGCAAGAAGGTGCCATCTGCATAGTCCTCCTACCTGACATCTGCTATCGGTTCTTCTTCCAGCGTGGCCTTCTTTCCCTAGCTCGTTCAGGCTGCTCGTTTGGTTGTGCAACTACTGAAACAAATATTCAACTTGTTCAGGCTACTCGTTTAGTTGTGAAACTACTGAAACTGGATGCATGGATTGTTAGGTTGGCTTTACAAAATTGCTCTTTTTCTAAGGTATGTGCAGAGACATATTTCCTTTGCTCCAATTGGCTTTGTGGAACGTCGTGTATTTCCTCTGCTCCAACTGCCTGTGTGGAAAAACAGGTTCTAATTCCTCCAACTAATTCCTCGTGCCATTCTATATTTCCGTAGTAGCTTTTTATTTTTTTCTTTTAATTTCTCATCTTTGTGCCGCTTCCTCAACTCGGTTTGCATCCTCCATTTTCCTCAGCGCTGTTGGCATATGGAACAACGAGCTTGATATTGACTTCACCAACCAGGTAATGAAGACCTCCATTTAAATCCCTCGTCACATCGATTGTGCACATGTGGATCAATAATTTCGATCGCGAAGACCTCCATTTAAATCCTTGGCCACGTCGATTGTGCTCATGTGGATCAAGAATTTCGATCGCGACACAATGGTCCACAACGACAAATTGCCAGAGAAGTTGTAGCAACATTGAAAACTCAAGAAGCGATATGGTTGTGTGCGATTCTTTCTTTACACATACGTTTACAGTTTTTAATAATCCCTATAGTGGAATGGTAGAATGATCCATTTAAGAACACAACAACAACATACCAAAACTGCTGAAAAATGACATAGTGTTTATATGACATAGTGTTTATACATGTAAGAAATTGACGCTGTCTAACTTCATTCATTCCTTTCTAGATACTGAGTGGCAAAATGACATAGTGTTTATACATGTAAGGAATTGACGTTGTCTAACTTCATTCATTCCTTTCTAGATGCTGAGTGGTTGTTTTGTAAATATAACCGTAGATTTCAGATTCCTTTTTGTCCTCGGTCTTCTTAAACCATGCTCATCTGCGGAAACAGAGTGCCAACGTGATCAAAGAAATTTCATGGCCATAAATAAATTTCTTACAAATAACTATATAGCTAGAGAAGGCAAAGACATTATTATTGCCTTAGCATTTATATTTTTTATCATTTGTTTTGACAGAGGCCATATCCAAATAATTTCAGTATGATTGTACACATACTACATAAACAACTTTTTGAAAGTGTGTACATAAACAACTTTTTGAAAGTAAATCATGCTCAAATTCAATGAAGCGTCTACATTTTCAAGGAAATTTTAGAAATCCGTAATAAGATACAGAAAAATTAGAGTGAAGAAGTAGAGTGATGGAGAGAAAAATTAAATAGAGATGTTATCATTCAGTGACTTAACAAAGGACAAAACAAATGTTGTCATGCCAAGAGTAAACCAGAAGCACAAGTAGAGAAGAGAACAAAATAACAACAGTGAAGACATCAAATTTACCCAACTCAAAACATGTCGAGAAGTTTAAAACATTCATTTATTACATATAGTTAAAAGCTTCAAAATTTCAATTTATGAAATGAAAGGGTGCCTGCCAAGAGCCTAGAATCCTACAGAAAACCTAACACAGAACTGATATTTAAGAATCAAATATCCACATTTAATGCAAGGCCGTAAATGTAAAAAAGAGATGCTCAAAAAGTTCACAACACAAGTTTCCTGTGAAGTACCCAGAAACATTCTGTGTTGACAAAAAGTGTTGACATTCAGTTTTAATGCTGAAGCAAGTTTTTGATCACATTACTGCATGTCATATTACAGAGAGAAAAATGTAGACGCGGACTCCTTATTAAAGCAGGGCGCGCTTCTGGACATGGACATGGGCATTTGTAACAATAAGACTTATTCCTTGACTATGACAATGTAATTCAATATAGTGGTATGTCTTTCAATGAAAGAGTGCTAAGGAACATTTAAGAACACCAGAAATTTGAAATAGATTTATTTCTCACCTTCTGAAGACAGTCTCTTCCTTATGTGTGGTACTCTGGCACATCAATGTTATTCATGAAGAGAGGATTCCGAGAGCTTTCCTCTCCTGCAATAATACCAAGAGAATGACAAGATGTTCGGGTCACACCAAAAATTGAATCGAGTCCATATTGGGACCTGTCCTCCCTTAACACACACCAATTCCTAAAACACCTGCATAGCTAACTCCTTCAGTGGACGTGAATTAGGTAGGGGCTTCCTTACAGTAAAGGAGAAAGCAATTCTGCAGCAGAATTGATTTTATAAGTGGCCTATAAGTGGTTGGTCTCTGGGATGAACTAGGTAGGGGCTTCCAAAATTACAAGGTAGGGGCTTAGTTACAGTAAAGGAGAATACAAATCCCCAGCAGAACTGATTTTATAAGTGGCCTATGAGATTAGCATCGATGCCTTGGTCTGTGGTCTAGAACTACCCAAGATTATGCGAAGCACGTGTAATGCATGCAGGTGGTCCTCATAATTATGGCGACGGTCCTTTCGTTACATCATGACGCGGGTGTTTAGCCATTTTTGGCAGCCCATGTCGATTAGCGGAGGGTGGGGGTATGACTCCGTCTCGCACATTGGATATTTCAGAGGGAATAGTCAAGAAGTTGGACAGATTCCAAGAACTTCCAGGTCTAACTATTTTTTAATTTGTGGAATATAAACAGTGGCCAAGTTTATCAGGGGACATTGCCAGACGACATGATCAATGCTTTTTTATAAGACCGATATGAGGATGGGACCATTGATATTATTGGAAAAGAGAGCTAGGCAACCATTTATCTCATGCTGATAAAATTCTTGCCGTAGTCTAATTGATTTAGCTCTCGGAGGTTTTTCGACCATTTTTGTTTGGGTCAAATTTGTCTGAATCTAGCAGAATTATAAGTTTGATGTATGAAATCGTAGCTTTGGAGACCCGAGAATAATGCTATCCGTCAAATCCTTGCATGGAAGGAAAATTGCCACTGCCAGTACATGAATGACACAAAGAAAGTTAGAAGAAATTCCCTCGAAAACGAAAATCGGAGGCACGACATGTATTAAAAAATAAGCATTTAGGCTTGCGAATAGTAGGTCGCAGAGGTTACCGTAAATAGAGCCTAAGAATATATGTACATGTAAACCAAAGACTTAAACCATCTAAAACATGGTGGCTATAATGAGCTTCCACAATAAATTTTTCTGTTTTCAATGAAACAAAAATATAACATCTAATTACTTACAAAGAGTTACGTTGGACATAGTGGCAACAAATAATAACATGAAATGTAATTCATGTTAAAGGAAGGGTTCATTCTACATACATGTGGTTGATAGCGTTATCAAAATTCTGCAGTCAGAATTTCAGAATGAGGGTTTAGATGATACAGTCTTAAATGAAGTCCAATCGGTAACTCTCTCATCCTAAATTTTACGTTTATTTTTTCAAAAATATGAGAAAGACAGTTAAACTAAAATCCTCGAGAGATATTAAAGCGTAAAAGTCTGCATCATCATGCTCTCTATGCGCAATTTGACTTTTCTAGTTATGAAGCATACATATTCGGCGAGTTTTATATTTCAGTCTATCGGCCCATAAATGCACCCAGAGACGAAATGGTCATTGTACATATTCTAACATGAGCACATGCAATTTAACTTTTCTGATTAGCGAGCATACATACCTCAGTCTATCGGCCCATAAATGCACCGAGAGACAAAATGGCCACTGTACATATTCTAAGTTCATATTCTAAGTTCATGAGCACATGCAATTTGACTTTTCTGATTATCAGGCATACATATTCTGACTTTATAACTGATCGAATTTACAAAGTGATGGGCATAGCCAATGAAGGTAAAAAATACAGGTGGTTGAACCCATCTCGTTCATTTCAAGTACATTAGCGGAGACTTGCTGCTTCGTAGAACATTAGCGGAGACTTCTGCTTCGTAGCTCGTCTTGTTAAATCAATACAATGCATGATAGGGAAAATGTGTTAATTATGATCTTGATTGTCAAATTTTAAATGTTCTCATGTAAGGAGGTAAAGATTGGAAAGATGTAATTAAACGAAGGAGAAAAAAAATGTTAAAAAGCTTGGTTCGACCTAAAAGAGGCGTGATTGTTAAATAAATTTGATAATTCAAATATTTTTGGATTGTGGTTTCTTAACTATGAACTATGTCTTTAGATTGTGGTTTCTTAACTATAAACTAATGTCTTTAGATCATTTATTGAGTTTTTCATATTATTTATTATTTTATTAAATAAATTTAATAATTTTAAATAAATAAAAGTAATTACTTTATATTTTTTAATTAAATTTAAATATAAATATGATTTTTAGGAATATGTTTATATTTAAAATTTTTAATTTTTTTTTGAATTTATTGAAATTATTTAATTTAATATAAAACAAATATTACATGGCAACTTAGTTCTTAGAGGAGAAGTTAGAAAACATATAATAATTGGTTAAACCTTTTGTTTTTTTAAACCTTTTGTTTTTTTGCACAAATAAGAAAAGTTTGATATTAAATTTGTGCCTAGACACAACAAAATACATGGGATGATTACATTTTTCTCAGAATGTTCAAAGGTTCTAAGGGGAGAGAAAGAGATGACTTTGAATGCATTAGCAACGTTTTGTTACATATATTCCTGGAATCATAATTCATACTTATGCAACCGTAGATTCTACAAAATTAGGCATTTACAAAAATGCATTTCCATGGATTTGTCATAGCTTAATGAGGTGGATCAATTCACATATGTTATATTGGAGCACTACTTGTTGTGCTTATGGAGCCTTCATTATTCCTCTGAGCTTGGAGATTAGCCAGTTGGAGACACACCCCATCCATCTCGTCCTCCATGTGTTGCATTTTGACTGTGCTGACTTTGAACAATTTCTATCAGAACCAAGATTTGGTTTTGCATATTTGAGACCTATGTGTATCAATCTAGAGGTGGGTGTGGGCATTGCGAGCATTGTTGAGCTATTTGAATTGATGAACTAAATCATTTGCTCGTTGTGTTCCAAGGGTTGTTGGATCTTGAAAAATAGTGGCCTAATAACCATAGAGGGGTTTAGTGAAGAGATTTCCTACTGCCACTACCAACCTCTCCTTTAAAATATGAATCCATATTTTGAGCTGACTCAGGCCAAAAATGTGCGTTCAAACACAATGACTGAGGGAAATCAAGCAAGAGAAATGCTTGTGTGGTTTCTAGGGCCCTTGGAGGTGCTGATGAAGGAGAGATATTAAGCACCATATCAATTCAATACCTATGAAGGGAAATTATGAAACACAGAACATGGAAACTAGGAGAGTAATGAACAGGAAGAAAAAAGTATGTTGGGGAGGGAGGACTTCTTGAAATAAGAGAAAAATAACCAACCCACCTAAGGCTCCAAATGATGTATTTTCCAACCATGTAAGTTTCAGATTTATCATCGTAGATCGATATTAGTAGCTTCAACATGAGCTTAGCATGCATGAGTGATTGCCTTGGATACATGATCTCCAATGCTTTCTAGATTTCCTTCGACAACAAGAGCTGAGGTAGGAGATTATATGCATCCATGCTACAAGGTACAAAGGAATGAGAGGGTAATTGTGAGGAGATTGCCATTAAATTTGAATATGCATTGTAATGAATATATTCCATGCCTCGAAATGAAGCATATGTCCTTGTGAAAGTCTTGTTAACCTAAGACTGCCATCTGGGAGAGATCACATGAATGTAGAGCTCTTGGGAAAATGATGTGATGCAACCTTCTTTGATATTCATGACAAGGAGGATATTACAACTTTGGAGGAGATAAAATAAAACCTTGATAAGATATAAGCTCGTCACTTTATTCCTTAGTGACTTTTCATGGTTGCTAAAGTAGTGAAGAATTAATTGTTCATGCAAAGAATGATATATTGGGGAAACAGGTAGGACCTTCAAAATAAGGCTTAAAGAACATGGTGCTGACATTAGACTTGGAAGAACCAAAACCTCAGCTTTGGCAGAACACTCCAATAAGACATCTCACCACATATGCCTTGAAGAGGAAGTGGTCATTACCAATGAAAAACATCATTTTAAGCGTAAAGTGCGTGAAGCCCTGGAAATCATTAAGCACCCACACAACCTCAATAGAGATGGAGGCTTAGAAGTTAGCAGGAATTGGATCCACGTTCTTTCCCCCAAATAAACTTGACCCCCTAAACTGTTTGTCGACACCATGTCCATCCTCCCGCACATCATTGTTGTTGCTATCTTTCTTGTCGTATCACATTCACAATAATGCTCCTCCCCACACACCATCCCCTGCCCTCTATCCTCCTATTTTATTTCTCTCTTAAATCCTTTCCTTGCACCCTTCCCTCCCATTAACCTGCTACCTTTCTAAACCTCTTTTAATATTAAATATTAAAACATACCTAAATCACATCTTAAACAACCTATCTTTTCTTTTAATAAAATCTAACAAAATAAAAAAGCTACTCTTCTTAATAAATAACCTCATCTAATATTTATAATAATAAACTCCACAGTATTATTTCAAATATTTATAAATACCACTAATATTAAGTATTAATAAAAAAGATATAAATTTATTAATAAAATTAATTTTAATAAAATAATAATAACAAATAGGGAATTATAACAAATAATAATTTCAATAAACAATAATACAATTTTTTTTGAATGTGTCATAATTCAAATTAGAATTAAATTTGTAAAAACTAAAATAAATAACTAATTAATTAAATAATTAAAAAATAAATTAAGAACTGGTCGGCTCTTTCATCTCTTTCTTTCCTCTATTTATTTACCCTAATATAATCTCTTCTTAGCAGGTTTGTCCTAAAGATGAGTCTTGATTTAGACTCGAAACGTAGACTAAAAATGAAGACTGTGGATATTCCGAGTTTTGCATCTGAAAATCTACACCTCAGAAACCTCCAATCTATCATCATGGAATATGTTTCCAAGAGAGTTGGTAATTAAAACTATGTTTCCCTTCTTCAAGATGGAAAGCTTTATTGTATTTCCCTTCATCTTCTTGATTATGATTACGAAGTATATGATGAAAGGGCTTCTGAGAGAAGACTTCCAAAATTCTAGATATTTTTCGGAGAAGGAGAGTAAGTGCTTTGTTCATAGGGAGAGAGGTCAAGCATAGTTACTAAATAACTAAAAAATAGTCTCCCAAAACAAAAATCGAGTGTATGCATATTATTTGGCTAATTTTAGGCCCAAAAGGAGAGAATACATTTCAACCAAGTTTTTTGATCTCAACCCCATACCCCATGCAAAATTGATTTCCATTTCTCCTTTGAGATTTATAACAATTCCTCCTCCTCCTATCACCCTTGGGTTCCTTTTTAAGGTGCCATCAAAGAATAACAACCATTTATTTTGTTTCATCTTCCAATTCTTGAATTCTGCATCAAATAGCCTAAGCTCTTAGTGTGAAGGAGCCAGGTTATTTAGATAGGTAATTTTGATGGTGCCAACTGAAGGGACTACAAGACACTCCAACCATTGCTTCTTGTGTTGATCTAATGTGGGATAAAAGTATTTGAAACTTAAATGGTTTGTCTATGAAAAGAATGAGAGAGATTTTGCAATGACCGACCTTAGAGGGATTTTATTATTCTTGAAAATGAGGTTGTTCCTTGAGAGTGAGATCTGCCAAAAAACAAATTTTTGAAGTGAATTCAAAATCCACTTGAAACCTGGTTTCCCTTGAAATAACCTACATATTGGTTAGTCCAATTTGTCAATAGAATGGATATGTCATTTGAAGGAGCTAGATGAGGAGACAGGGGGTTGGAAACCAAAGTCTAGACTTGAATAATGAAGGAGCATGATAGGAAGAGATGGGGGATCGATTCCTCATTCATGGAGAAAATAGGGAAACGTGATGGACAACAAATGCCCCTTCTTTTAATATTCTCCAAGCTAAGGATTTTTTTATATAGGAGGGTCCAACAAAAGGAATTAAATTTAGGGATGGAATTATTGATCCACAAATTTCTCCATAGAGAGGATTTAGGAGGGATGTGATCTTGGAAAATTAATTCTTGATAGTCAACCTTGACCGAATATACATGAACTTTCCATCCCAACTTATCTTCTGCTCGATGACTGATGGGAGCACAACCTGAGAGCTTGAGCAAGAGAAAGTTGGCT
Source organism: Pinus albicaulis (assembly GCA_034641835.2). Taxonomy (NCBI): domain Eukaryota; kingdom Viridiplantae; phylum Streptophyta; class Pinopsida; order Pinales; family Pinaceae; genus Pinus; species Pinus albicaulis. Next base: position 28,722 of record JAXQQM020089165.1, read on the forward strand.
AGATTGGTAATATTGGGAGGAAGATCTCCCAACCATCAACATGACCAAGATCCTAATTCAAACCAAACACTTATTTGATATAAAGAATTGAGTCCACAATGAGTGATAAATTGTTGCAGAGATTGGAAGGTTTCACAAGTTGCAATAGGGGGCGAATTAAGGATGGAGTGAATCCAATTATTTTGGTCCCATTTCCATGGGTCTAGCTAAGATGATTGTAGATCGAAGGGGAGGATTCTAAGATGAGCTTCCAAATAGGCGAGTAATTTCTAGGCATGGAATCGATTCTATTGGTAGGATTGGCTTCCAGGTATTTACTAGACATAAATCACACCCACCAGGTTTCCTTGTTGATTTTCAACTTCCAAGCTAATTTGGCTCCTAATGCTTCGTTCATAAGAGCATGATATCTAATCCATAGACCTCCATGTTCACGAGGGGATTTGATGGTATTTTAATTGAGAAGATGGAATTTTTTATAGGAGGCTTTGCTTCCTTCCCAAAGGAATTTCCAGATCACTTTGTTGATTGCCTGTAAGATAAATTTGGGTGCTAGAAGGGCCAAAAACTGGAAAATAGGGATGACCAATAAGACTAATTTAATTAGGATGGTTCTGCCCACAAGAGTGAGCCATCTCACTCCCCAAGATTCTAGTTTGGATTTGATTTTTGATAGGATTTCCATGATTGAGAGGAAAGAGATTTCAGGAATATGGGGATGCCAAGATATTTAAAATCTGACCACTTTTATACCAAATTGAAACCAAATATTTTGTTGATCTGAAGATGTTTATCAGTTGATATGTTCTAGGAATATATCTACAATTTGGATGATTTTCTGAGCCCCCTGAGGATGCTAGAAAATTATCAAGGACCCTTTTAGATATTCGTGCTATGGATTTCGAGGCTTCTCCCAAGAAGATAATATCATCATGAAATTTTTAATCGTTTATTATTTAAAAAAATGCATAAATATGATCCCTAGAATACTTCCTATGTTGCGTTCAAATTCCAATCTCTTTCTCATAGACTTCGCCGCCAAAATATATAGAAAGGGAGACAATAGGAAGCCCTGGCAAAGCCCCCGGAGGCCAGTAAGAAATTAGTAACTTAGTCATTAACTAAAGGAGAAATCCAATTAGAATTTATGTATATGGAGATCCAAATAACGAAGGAACTGCATAACCTAAATTATGTCAAACTCTATAAAAAGCATTGTCCATATCAAGCTTTATTTCCATTCCCTTATCCTCCCTTTCTTGATGTGAAAATATTTCCTCCTGGACTAATATAATATTGTCAAATATCTGTCTTCTAGGGATAAATAGACATTGGTTTTCTAATATCACTTTGGGGAGGAGATTTTTTAACCTTTTTGATAACAACTTTGAGATGATTTTATAGGAAACGTTACTAAGAGAGATTGGAAGAAATCCATGGAAGAAGGGATTAGATTCTTTAGGAATCAGAGTGAGGAAAGATGAATTAATTCACCCTCAAATATGTCCATTATTCAATGAGTAAGTAATCATCTGGCATAGGTCCCTCTTGATAAGATCCTGTTAATGGGGAAAATTGTCCAGCCAATAGTAAGGGATCTCCCCGGTAAAAAGTCTTGATTAGACTCTGAACCGTTTGTGATAGGGATCCCGTCCGGAGTGTGGGTCCGGCTACCACTGAATACTCCTTCTCTTGGACACAAATGAGCCCTGCAGAGTTATAGACATACACTGATTGGATGATACAAGACGAAATATCGATGATTGTTAACGAGCATAAAACACTACAAATAGCAAGATAAATAGAAACACACAGCTGAAGGAGATGCTATTAGCAGCATATCATTAGGGTCGTGTTTTTAAAAGCTGTTCGAACCATAGAAGAAACAGTTCTGCCTGGCAAGAACAACCTATACTTAAATGGGCATTTTCGTGAATAAGATAGATGTCAATAATGAAGTTACAAACATCTCTTAAGGTAAAAAACATACCATCATTAACACATTCAGTGAGCTGAAATGCATGAAGAGTATAAGCATAAAACACAGATCAATTAATCATAAGATATCAGACATATAAGAAAAATATTCATAGTATTAACACATCGATTCTCATCAGATCCAAAAGTGGATTTAAGACAAATGCTTGTATTCATTCAATAGGGGCTTTTTAATGCTTTACAACTCTCCTCTCTCCTTTGGAGTCCAAAAAAAGATCCCTTTACAAGTCCCTGAAGGGAGTATATATATGACAAAAATGACCCTCGGGTGTCTTGAATTTTTGCCTTCCCGCCTGTTGGCATGCTTTGCGACCTGAAGGAAAAAGCGACTTGCGACCTTGTACTTGGCTGCGACCTGTGACTTTTTCGTGGATGATGCGACTTGTGATCCCTCCTAAAGGCTGTGACTTAACCTGATCATGGGAGCTTGTGCGTGATTGCGAGGTCGAGAACATCTACTTGCTGCTCTTTAAGGAAATTCTGCCATGCTTGATAATCTACAGCAACTCGGGAGATCATAGGAGTATCTTCCCTTAATCTGTGCAGGAATTCTAAGGCGTTTGGGATTAGAGTTTCTCTCTTGATCGTGACTTGGTTAGATAAGGAAGCCAGCTTGGTGTAAAGCCAAACTGGTGTCACGATGAATTTAACCAAATTCTCCTGCGATGCCAGAAGATCAGGTGTAGCGGCGGCTTGTCTAATAGGTTGCAGAAATGCCTGAATGTCTTGATTTACCTGTTTCCATGTCTTTTCTTCACCCAGTGTACCTAGAGAAGGAATGTGGTGTAGCTTAGCCATTAAGTCAATGCCGCTGATCAAATGGTCATAGGTGGTCATCACCTTCTCTAGGTCTTTGAATAACTTCTCCTTGGATTACACCTTCATGGGAATTTGGACTTTGTCGTTCTGGGTGCGAATCCAATATTTTTTGGGCAAAGTATCAGGTGCCTGCGGATACCTTTTTGTCCATTCTAGCATTCTATCCAAGGCTGTGGAGGCTTCTTTCAGTTTCTCATTCCTTTTCTTGGTCTCTACTTGAGCTCTCAGCAGAGGTGCAACTGTTTGCTTTATGGTAAACATTTCCTCGTATACCTGCCTCATGGTGGCTTCCAGTGTCACCAACTCTGTTTGAACGGTGAGTGGAACTTCATTAATAAGGGTACCCCTATCCTGAAGCTGTTGGACTTCTTCCTTTAATGCCCCTTTTTCTTGCTCCGATCTAGCTGCCCTTTGTTCGGAGTCTTGTAATCTATTTTGTAGGGATAGAATTTCCCTACTCATCTGGGTCACATTTTCTTTCGTGGCCACGGCAAAAGCAGTGCTGGCTGATGCTATCATCACTGGATTGGTCCTGGTGTCGAGGACTATATCCTTTTCTGTTGTGGCTGTGAAGGGCGTGGCAGGATTCCATGCCAAGCATCTCCTCTTTTCCTGCCTGATTTTGTATGTAAAATGGTCATAAGTGAGTCTCGTCAGTTTGAACACTTCTTCCTCCTGCTCTTTGGAGGTACCCAGTTCCGAGAGCGAAAAACGCATATTGGTTGCAGGAATTTCAATGGCTGGTAGCTCCGGATGTACCCCTGTCACTGGAGGAGGTGTCTTACTACCCTCAGTGTCTTTGGAAGAATTTTCTTTCGACCTTCGATCATCTTCCTCTCTTCTCTTTTGCTCTGCTTCTTCTTCTAGTTGCTGCTCTGCCTCTGCTCTATCATGTTCTTCCTTTTGTTTGCGTTCAACTTCTACCTTATCTAGTTATATTTTGAGCTGACGCTCAACCTCTGCTTTTGTTTCCTCTTCTTCTTTTCTTTTGCGTTCAGCCTCCACCTTATCCAGTTCAATCTTAAGCCGACGCTCAGCTTCTGCTTTCGCTTCCTCTTCTTCCTTTCTTTTGCGGGCGTCTTCCTCTTGCTTCTTCCTTTGTTCTGCCTTTAGGTGTTTCTTACGTTTATCCTCCTCATATTTTTCTCTCTCTTCAGCTTCTCGTTGAGCTTTTGCTTCCTTTTCTTTCCGTTGGGCGGAAGAGTTATGGCTTGTGTTGGTTCAGGGCTTCTTGGCCTGGGAAGACGAGGCTCCTCCTAATTCGTGGATTCTCTCTTCCAAATTTTGATCATCTTGGTCATCCTGATCAGTCAATTCCTCTAGAGCGATCTTCCTGTCCTTATTGTACCAGTTTCTTACCCCATCTTCAGCTGGGCATTCGGTATGTTGGTAGATCCATTTAAATTTGGCCCATTTGCAATGGGCAGGGACTATCCTCTTAGGATCGTATGTCCAGTGATCCAAAGGCGACAAAAATAATCCTCTAATTTTCTCAGCTTCCGCTTCTACTTCTATGAAATCCTTGACTGTATAAGCGCCGATAGTGAGTGGCAGCGTGGGCCATGACTTCTTTTTACCTTTAGTAATGTCAAACTAGGAGGTAACTCCTCAAATCAGAATGTGTATTAGCTGAAGAATGTACATGCCTTTATAGATGAGAGGTGAGGCTATTGGGATTCATCTCCCAATGACTCTTGGCCTTCCTTATTTCCTAATATTAAATAATATACAAAAATACAAATGCACACCCATCCATAAGATTAGGTGTCAACATTCCCCCCTTTAATCCGAAGGGATGTTGGTGAGTCCAAGCATCGATCTGAACTTTTCAAACTTTTCTCTTCCAAGTGCTTTGGTGAAGATGTCAGCAATTTTCTCATTTGTGGAACAATGATGTAGATGAATGGTTTTGGCCTGAACATGATGTCGAATTAGATGGTACTTTGTATTGATGTTCTTTGTTCGATCATGGAACTTTGGGTTCTTGGCCAACTTTATTGCAGAAGTGTTGTCGATCATGAGTGGTGTGGAATACATTTGTTTCATCTGCAAATCTTCCAGGATTTTCAGGAGCCACACAATTTCCTTTGTTGCTTCAGCTGCTGCCACATATTCTGCCTCGGTCGTGGAATCTGCTGGAACTGACTGTTTGCGTGATCTCCATGAGACAGCTCCTGATCCAAGACTCATGGTGTAACCTGTAGTAGACACCCTCGTTTCTTTGTCGCCATCAAAGTCTGAATCAGAGTATCCGGTCAAGTTGAAGTCGCCTACCTGTGTATATTTGAGTCCAAAGTCTTGAGTCCCCTTCAAGTACCTTAGCACTCTTTTTGCAGCAGACCAATGTCCTTCACAAGGTTTTTGCATGAATCTTGAGAGGATTCCAACAGCAAATGAAATGTCAGGTCTGGTGGTGGTCAGGTAGATAAGACTTCCTACAAGCTGTCTATACTTAGTTGCATCCTCAAATTCCTTCCCTTCAATAGATGTGAGCTTCAAGTTTTGTTCCATTGGAGTGGTTAAGGGATTACAGTCATCCATGCCAAATTTGTTCAAGAGATCTCAAATGTACTTCTTTTGAGAAAGAAATATGAATTTAGGATGTTGAATTACTTCAATACCCAAATAGTAATGAACATGACCCAAATCAGTCATTTCAAAACCTTTCTTCAACTCTTTCTTCATGGATACAATATAGCTCTCATTGTTTCCTGTTATCAAAAGATCATCTACATATACCACAAGATATACAACTGTTTTTCCAACTTTCTTAACAAACAAAGTTGCATCATGAAGATCAAAGTGTTTGAAATCAAGTTTCAGAAGATGCTCGGTCAACTTCTCATACCAGGCTCGTGGTGCTTGCTTGAGGCCATACAAGGATTTTACAAGTTTTCAAACTTTGTGTTCTTGACCCTTTATCACAAATCCTTCTGGCTGGGACATATAAACTTTCTCCTTTAGATCTCCATTCAAGAAGGCTATTTTTACATCCATCTGATGGACTTTCCATCCATTCTGAGCTGCTAAGGCAAAGAGAGTCCAGATGGTGGTCCATTTTGCTGTGGGAGAAAAAGTTTCTTCATAATCGACTCCTTCTTTCTGTGCGAATCCTTTTGCCACAAGCCTGGCCTTGTGCTTGTC